>JABUQX010094209.1:0-17500 GCA_015478945.1 Trachelipus rathkii
TTTACATGCATCCTATGGCATATGATTTACACCACAAGGACTAAAAGACATAATTAAAATAGTTACGCCATTCTCCTTCTTGATTATTAGTTAACGTAACGAAAAATAGTTACAAGATGTAGAGTGAAATCAGATAAGTATCTCTCTTAGTTCTAATTCGTAGTTCTAAAGTTTTTCTAGGCCTATTTCTTCAATTCTACTTATAGGGTGTTTTTTCTAAAGACCCTATTTTTGGGAATCCTATATCATCCTTTTGCTGTATAAGTGGACTCACAAAGCGCTACAGGTTTTATCTTCCAACAAGCAAGATTAATCCGAAGCTTTCCTAATTCGTTTAATGTACTGATCGCGTAAGAACTAAAATGATCTGTGAAGGAACCTACTTTCCGTAAATTTCTCTAATACCAATACAGTAGGTCAGTGCCGCCAAAAATAAACATTAGAATGGTAAGCCTAGAGAGCCTTTCTCCTTAGTGTTGGTTTCACATTAAATTAGGCTTGTTTTGTACAAAAACTACGTAACTATCTGTATTGGGTATGGGAAAATTCGTACTCTATTTATTCGTAATTTTAATATTATTTGTGTTCAAGTAGAACTTACTTATGCCAGTAGATCAGATGATTCTAAACTGAATGCACTGGGGTAAACAAGCCAACCCTACAATGGCCAGATAAGTGTGAAAAATAAAAATGGTTATCGAATAATACACTCTATTTAGAAATATTAAATTGGATATGAGATTTACTAAGATAACTTAACCCTATAAAAGTACATGAAGCGTGGTTTATAAAGAATTCATCCACTCGGAGAACAATCTCATAATAATAACAAGACATGATATCATTTATAAAGTTCATTATGGCCATTTTCGCATCAAAGAAATTCAATCTCTTCTAACGCTCATGTATTGTAAGGGCTTGGTACCACATGAGTAGTTCAAAATTAAAAAGTTTCTTAAGTAAATATCCCATAAATGCCCAAGTGTATCATTTTTCGAAATCATATCAAAATATATTGAATTTTCTCATAACAAACAAACAAGTTATTCTTTCAACACTCTTCCCCTTATTGTGCATGGTAATTATTGCACACGACGTTGGTTAGCTTCACATTCTTCAATTATATCTATCCGAGAGTTCGATGAAGGGTTAGTTTGTTCATTATAATTAAAATGCGCTTAAATAGAATTTGGATTGGATAAAGACAGAAAAGTGGCTTAAATGTGTGAGGACGTGTAGATCAGCCCCTCCATCTTGTCCAAAAATGATTCCCTAACTAATAGTATATTAAGAGAAGATTAACGGCCTTAGACTTCAGTTCTAATATGCCCGAATTTAGGAAAAAAGGCCTTAATAAACCTCCTCTACTTTTAACTATTTCATCATTCTTGAAACTTGGAATATTCTTAGGGAAATCTACTGCAATTGAAGAATAGATATATCCCCGGTAAGTAGAATTAAAAAAGCCTAGGAAAACTGTAGAATAGAAAAAATTAGAAAGAAAGCCCTATTAGTCTATAGTAATATGGATTGTCAATGACGCCAGAAAAAATTGATCCACTTCCAACGTACGGTAAGGCAAACTGGGAAAAATGAAGGTTGAATATGATCTCTTTATATGTGCCACTATTGATGAAGGCTATGATGGATAATTCTGGTGGTATATTTCTCTCAGATTGCAATAGAGAGTTTAATCGAGAAGCAGCTATGTCATTGGTACAGTATTTAATACAAGCCAAACAATCAACCAGTTCTGCCAGTCAACCACAAAGAGTAGGTTTTCTTGAAGATCTTGTAATACGGTAAAAAATTTTTGTTCACTAAACAATAAGAAGATATTGTTTAGACAAAATATGTAAGCCAACAACAAAACCTTCAATATATGTTATTTCCTTATGTTTTGGTCTTTTCAGCTTTTGCTGGTTTCACCTATTAAAACTCTATCAGCTATCGCGTGTTATGAAGTTGTTCAATTGAGAGAATACCTTACATATGCTGAAGGGAACAAGGAACTTCACCAATTCCTTGTGTCTTATGGAGTGAGCTTATCTAAAACGCATGAAAAACCCACAAAAAATTGTTTACCTGGGTGTTGTTTTAAACAGTTTTTTGTAATTTACACATAATCGGATCCATGGACATATAAATCAAAATCTCTAATTCCAAGAGCTTGTGATGGCTGGAAATTGATTTCACTCTTCTAAGTTATAGTCACCAGCCTTTCCACAGTCCCCAAATGATCTGCATCACGTGTTATACCCTTCCTCAGGATGAATTGTCATATAGTTCATGATATCACGGATATATACATAAATACCTAACATTGGGCCTACTGTGTGTTACCACTTCAAAAAAAGTAATCTAAAGCACTAATATAATAACTTTTGTAACATCTTCTATTGATGGATTTTCTACACTTCTGGCAAGATAATTAACAGCAAATGCAATATCTGGTCTTGTTGCTGTTGCTAGATATAAAAGAGCTCCTATTGCTGATCTGTAAGGGAAACTCTCCCTGGCTTCAATGTCATGTGTAACATTATCCTTTAAAATAGGTGTTGACACTGCATTGCAATTTTCCATACCAAATTCCTTTAGTATTCTTTTAGTATAGCATGACTGACTAATTTTCTTTGAACCATCATTTCTTGATTCAATTGATAATAACAATAATTCGAAAGTTCCTAAAATAATATAGTTTGCAGGCGTTATTATGTACGTGATTTGAATTCCTCTTATTAATTCTTCTATAGATGGGCAAAATTTCTGCCACCAAGGTTAGCCAAGAGTCTGCATTGACAATTGTTGATGTCAAATTTAGTTCAGGTCATCAACAGCTAACGTAGTGACAGGGTATGAATTTTAGAACTCTAGAATTTCGGTTATGATAAAGACAAGGGTCAGCTGTACTTTTACCAAAATTAAGTTTTGAAAGAAGCATTTTTCCATTTATGCATCCTATACAATTTCTGTTATCAAGGTGAGTTTCAATATTTAGTTCTCTTTTGATCAGATTTCCTATGTGTCTTATATCCTGATGTCCCATTCTTTCATGATATAACTGTAATAGATCCTTGTCTCACTTTACAAGAAAATGCGAGGTTCACTTGGATTCAATATTTCTGATAAATATGTGCAAGTAAAATGTGTATTATTTGCTCAATGGTTCATCTAGACGCACGAAACTTGAAAAATAGGAAACCTCTTAAATACGCCTACATAATGGAATTATTAGCCAAAATTTTGATAAGTTAGAAGCACATTAAATTCCAAAAAAAAAGTTAATAGAGCAGATATAATTTAATTTTTTATTTGTGTAGCAATTTAGATGATCTAACCGAGTCTATTATATAATATATCTTGCAATATCACATATGGATTCAAGTATTTTGATTATAGAGATCCACTATTTTATGCTTATCATGAGATTAATTGGCTAATTTTGCTTTGCATCAATTGACTTGCTATAAATCACAAAAAACTTATTTCCATTACGAAATATAGAGTGACAAGGAACGATATCTAAAATTATTAACATTCATTCAAAACTTATTAATTAAGTAATACTCCTGGCGACGCATTCCTACTCCTCACAACTGGATTAAATTATTCATGACCAATTCAATTGTTTCCAAAGTGATAGCCACATAATACGAGCATTTGCTTCCTGATCATTGCTGATCTTTACCTGACTGAATGCTTCGAATTCATTATAAGTTTTAAAAATAACTTTTGCTCATTGTTATGTTGTGTTTTTATGTGTATTATTGGAACAATTTGAAAGTAGAATCCCAAGGCGCTGTAGCCCATGGGAATATACTCAAATACAAATAACTACATATATATACAACTACTGTAATTCAATTTTACTTCAGAAATAAAAAGGATTCGTTCAATCGATTGAAGAGCCTAACATAAAATGCATTAATTTCTGTTTAACTTTGAATTTTCTTTATTTTTTCAAAAATTGCATTTCTTTGTGGCTTTATTTTTCTTTCTGGTCTACCATCTGCAATCCATTTTCTGCAATTTTTGATCCAGTGACCTTTTAAATGGCAGTAATTGCAAGGAAATTTCTTCATTTTATCTTTGGTACTATTTTCTCTGTAGTTTCCTTTTATTGTTAACGCTTCTTGATTTTCTGACTTAACCTTTGATGCCATCTTATTTGCTTCTGTGCAAAGCCAAGTTACCAGATTATCTATACTTCTTTCTTTTCTATTACTATGAATCATGAGCCATGTAGTTTGGAAATTTGAATAATCCTTTGGCAAAATTTCAAAAATCTTACATATGAGAAATATCTCTGGCAATGTACCTTCATTCTTCTCTTGAATTTTGACAATTTCTTCCTGAAGATTACCCCAGAGCTGTCTTATTGAAGATAAATTTCCAGCCATGTCTAATATCTCATTCCATTTGTAAGAAAAAAAACTGTGAACAAACATCGTAAACTTTGTTTTCTTCAACTCCTGCAAAAAGATTGTGAAGTTCCTTCCATACTTACTTTTTGAAACCAACAAAAACATTACATCTGATTGAGTTTTGTTGAATTTGTCTAATTTCTTTTTGTATGCATTTTTCTCTTCAACTGTTGCTGCAGTACTGGGTTCTTGTGGCTTTTCTAATTTACCATTGATTGCTTCTATTGCATCTGGTATACCACTTAGCCTTATTTGCATAAGATGCTTCCAATCTTCCCAGTTTGCCTTACCTTGTAGTGAATCAATTTTCTGCATTGAGAAATCCATATTTAACTATATAATAGGCTTTCTAATTCTATTTTAGAGTTTATCTAGGCCTATTTCTTAATTCTATTATAGGGTTTATCTAGGCCTATTTCCTAATTCTATTATAGGGTTTATCTAGGCCTATTTCCTAATTCTATTATAGGGCTGATCTAGGCCTACTTCCTAATTCTATTATAGGGCTGATCTAGGCCTACTTTCCATTTTCTGTTTCACATTCAAATTAGGCTTGTTACAAACTACTCTCAGCTACCATGTTCAAGTAGATCGTTTCTACTGGTAACAACCTACATAAGAATAATGAAACACATTGAATAAATGGATATTTTACTAGAAACTTAACCCTATAAAATACATGAGCGTGCGTTTATATCAAGAATCACACGAGAACAATCTCATAATAATAAACAAGACTATGATACATTTTATAAATCGGCCATGTTGCCAGAATTCTTTCTACTGGCATAGTAGCCAAAATAAAATATTCAAAATACAAAATATAATTTTTCATAGAATAAACAATATTCTTCAACACTCTCCCTTATTGTTTATTCTGCAACGTTGGTTAGTCCATTCCAATTTTTCCGTTCAGCATCATTAATCTTGGTTGATGTAGAGGCTTTGTGAGTCCATCTGCAAGTTGATTCTCACTGCTAATCTTGAGTACTTCTATTTCATCATCTTGAACTTTTTCTCTAATGAAGAAATGGCGTACTTTTATATGCTTAGTCCTTTTGTGAAATTCTGGATTCTTACTGAGTTTAATAGCTGCTTCATTGTCAATCCAAAGAGTAGGTTTCTTGAAGACTTCTGTAATTTCTTCCAATAGTTGATGAAGCCACATAATTTCCTTTGTTGCTTCACTTGCTGCCATAATTTCAGCTTCTGTTGTTGAAATACAACTGAACTCTGCTTCTGACTACTCCATGAAATTGCTTCTCCAGCATATAAACAAACAATTCCAGTTGTTGAATGACCTGTTCTTAAGTCCCCAACATGATCTGCATCACTGTACCCTTCCAGATGATCTTGTTCAGAATCACATTTATAAATAATACCTTTCTCTTGTGTACCCTTCAAGTATCTGAACACTTTTAACTTTTGTAACATCTTCTATTGATGGATTTTCTACACTTCTGGCAAGATAATTAACAGCAAATGCAATATCTGGTCTTGTTGCTGTTGCTAGATATAAAAGAGCTCCTATTGCTGATCTGTAAGGGAAACTCTCCCTGGCTTCAATGTCATGTGTAACATTATCCTTTAAAATAGGTGTTGACACTGCATTGCAATTTTCCATACCAAATTCCTTTAGTATTCTTTTAGTATAGCATGACTGACTAATTTTCTTTGAACCATCATTTCTTGATTCAATTTCAATTCCTAAAAAATATGTTGCAGGTTTATATGTTATTTTGAATTCCTTTTTTAATTCTTCTAAAAATTTCTGCAATTCTGCTTGACTTGTTGATGCATTTAGTCCATCATCAACATATAATGCAAGTATGATTTTATGTCCATTCTGATTTCTTATGTAAAGACAAGGGTCAGCTGTACTTTTACCAAAATTAAGTTTTGAAAGAAAGTTTCCAAGTCTTTCATTCCAGTGTACAATTTCTGTTATCAAGGTGAGTTTCAATATTTAGTTCTCTTTTGATCAGATTTCTTATGTGTCTTATATCCTGATGTCCCATTCTTTCATGATATAACTGTAATAGATCCTTTTCTTCAAGTGCATTTATTTCTGGTATATGGGATATTTTAGCTTTCATTGCAACTTTGAATAGCCCATCCTTTGGTTTACGATAGCCATTAAAATAGGATTTTTTGTCTACCATAAAACTACATACACTTGGTTCAGATATAAATCACTATTTGGATGCTTATCATGAGCTGCCAATACTGAAAATAAATTTTTCTTGATATCAGGAACATACCAAACATCATTCAAAAATAATTGAGATATTTCCATCTACAACTGATTCTACTTCAATTGTTCCATATCCTAACACATTTGCTTCCTGACCATTTGCTGATTTTACCTTGACTGAATGCTCGAATTCATTATAAGTTTTAAAATAACTTTTCTCATTTGTTATGTGTTTTGTAGCACCATTATCAAAATACCAATTTTCTCTATCATTTTCTTCAGAAATAAAAACTTGTTCATCTATTGCTAACATAAAAGCATTAACTTCTGTTTTAACTTTTGAATTTTCTTTATTTTCAAAATTTGCATTTCTTTGTGGCTTTATTTTTCTTTCTGGTCTACCATCTGCAATCCATTTTCAGCAATTTTTGATCCAGTGACCTTTTAAATGGCAGTAATTGCAAGGAAATTTCTTCATTTTATCTTTGGTACTATTTTCTCTGTAGTTTCCTTTTATTGTTAACGCTTCTTGATTTTCTGACTTAACCTTTGATGCTATCTTATTTGCTTCTGTGCAAAGCCCAGTTACCAGATTATCTATACTTCTTTCTTTTCTATTACTATGAATCCTGAGCCATGTAGTTTGGAAATTTGAATAATAATTTGGCAAAATTTCAAAAATCTTACATTATGAAAATTTATTTAGAAAACTATTAAATATTGGTCATTTTATAATTTAGACTACAATATAAAAATATCAGTATTATGAGTCATTAATAAAGGCTTAAAAAATTCATCATATCACTCCGCGGGTTGGTCACGTGCCTTCCCAAAAGTCAGTAAAAGAAATTCTTTAGTAATCTTTCAGTAATTATCTGGTGAACACGTATACGGTTGTCAATATTTAAGTATTCGGGTTCATTAAAGTTGAGATTGATTCTCATTAACTTAATAAAATTGTACGCAGTATTAAGTACAATAAAATTAATATAGACAAACAATAAGTGTCTTAAAGTTTATATCACGGCTTATTACAATAATATTTCATATCAATTGCCTCAGTAACATGGCCTCAGTAAAACTGTTTAGAGTTTAAGTTACTCTGTGAAAATTAGTTACTTTAAAAGGATTAAAATATCCTTGTTTATGAAAAGGAAACCTTTTCAAACCCTTTTGGATTTTCCTGCCTTTCATTATAATGATAATCGCATTCATTATTAATTGCAAATTACTAAAAGTATCTAAAGCGTTTTAGGAGGTGCCTCCGAGGCGCTACGTCTCCAAAATTTTGTCTCAACATCAAGAAGAACACTTAAGGTAAATAAACAATTAAATTTTTTAAGTATATTTAGTGTAAAAAAAACTAAAAAATAGTCCGGTGGCGCCAAGAGCCGCTTCTATCAAAAAATGAAAAGAAATTTTTTGATATTTTTGAAAAGGTTTCGATCTATAGGATCGCCATTTTGAAAGTTTTCAATAATTAACCGTCATTTTTGAAAATGTACTAATGTACTTAACATTTTTTATTTATTCATCAAGTGAATTATTAGTGAAATAAAAAGTAATTTACCTTTAAAAAGTGATTTGAAAATTTTATTAAAGTTAAACTTTTTTCAGAACTTAATCATTTTCGAAAGTTACGCATGCGCAAAAAGATTGCATCAAAATTAAATGAATGGAAAATTCCAAAAGGAGTTGAATCGGTTTCAATTATTTTTGTAATAATCGATATTTTATTTAAGATCGATAGTATAATCGATAAAATAATCGATATAAATATCGTTCTTTCATTAATCGATAATAATCGATATTTTGTCAATAATTGTAAACAAATTACTGAGTGCGTTTTGATAAATTCTTCAAGATTGTTTTTTAGGTTTAATTATTTTAATAATATAATTAATTGTAGTAATTAATGTTTAATAATAACAATAACACTGTGTGGTTGTGTTTCCTTTGAAAAAAATGGTTTAATTAATAAAATAGCAAAATAGTGTTTGTAATATAGGCTACCTTAGAGCTGAAATTCAGTTTTTGACAAAAGTTTTTTGAAGGCCTAGGGTAGTTGTAGGCCTATATATTTTTTGATTCATATTGGTGACACAATATCAGGCATTTTTTTAAGTAAATAATTTTGAATTTTTGGAACAAAATGGACAATTTTGTCAAATTTAAAAAGTTGAGGTCTAATTTAAAAACTCGTATTACTAAAAGAGTAAATAAATTAAATGAATTAAAATCAAATGACTGTTTGGGTATTATTTTCTGCAAATCTCAAATAAATGAAATAAATAAATTGATATTAAAAATCAAAGAATTTGATGAAAGCATGATTGATATTTTGATGGAAACTGAGCTTGAAGGCCTAGATATGGACTCTGAAATAGAAAGTCAAAGTGATTATTATTTAGAATTAGAAATTAAATTAAGTGTTTTTAATGAATTTATTTTAAGTAAAGAGACTGCTAAGACAGAACCTAATATTTCTGATAGTTTTGTGGAAGCCTTAAATAACATAGATCACACTACTAATGTAAAATTACCTACCATGAGTTGTGCAGTATTTGATGGTGATGTGAATAAAATTAGTTTTCAAGTTTTTTTAAATCAGTTTATGAATGTGGTTGGAAATAACCCTAAACTTAATGACTCTGTTAAATTAATGTACCTTTTAAGTTTTTTGAGGGATTATCCTTTAAGTATTGTGTCTCATTTATCTATCATACCAGAACATTATAAAGTAGCATTAGAATTGTTGAAAGCGGAATATTTGGATGTAACTACTATAACAAATGACTTGTTTGCCTCTTTGATAGCTATTAATATAGAATCCAAATATGATAAAGATTTTTTATCCTTAAAAAATGCATTAAATAAAATCAGGGCTATTATTTACGATCTTAAAGTTCATAAATTAGATTTTACTATCTCAAAGAGTCCAGGCTGTTGCTTGTTGTCACATATAGTAGTAAAAAAGCTACCTAAAGTATTTTTGAAGGACCTGATAAGAAAAGTAGGGCACAATTATCCTGATATTAATGAAATTCTTGACAATTATCAGGATATAGTTAAAACCTTAATTAGTACTAGTTCTTCATCAGAAAGAGAACAGTAAGCTGCCAAACTCAAAAGCAAAGGTACAATTGTTACTACTCAAAAAGAAAAAACATCTCAAAATAATGCTACAAGTAAACAGCATTCTTTGGCAAATTTTCAAACCTCAAGTAAAGTAAAAGAGGTTGAAAAAAAGTGTAAATTATGTTCTGGGCCACATTCTTTAGGACTATGTCCTGTGTACAACAATTTTGAAGGTCGAATTAATAGAATTAAAGAGTTGGGGTTGTGTGAACAGTGTGCTGGTAACCATCCGCAAGCACAGTGTTTTGGTAATAATAATAAAATGAGGTTTCCGTGTAAATGTGGAAGTAGATCACATATACAACCATTGTGTAATGTTAATAAAAATGAGGTGGTAAATACAACGACCAATCATTGCATAACTTTTCATCAAAGTTTAGAGAATGAATATATTCCACCTACCACTTCTTTAAATATGGTTTTCAATGGTAATGAAAAAACTTTAAGATGTTTGATAGATACAGCTAGTAGTAGGTCTTATATTTCAAGAGAAGCTGCTGAAAAACTAATACCTAATGTAAATAGTCTTCCTATAATAGAATATGAGGTTCAAACTTTCATTGGCTCTAAAATTAAAAAGTTTCATCAAACATTAATTGGTGTAAGAGTTTTTAAAAGAATAGTTTTCATTCCTTTTCTTATAGATGATGAATTAAATATAAATTATAAAGTAGATGGCATTTCAGATGTTATAAATAATATGAAACGTAATGGTTTAAATTTTGCAGACAGTAATTTTAATAATTCTAATATAAATAGTCATATTAAAGTAGATGTCTTACTTGGCATAGAAATTATAGACTTGTTTCCATCCTTTCAGACTGTACCTTTTGCAAGTGGTCATTGTTTAAATATTGGTGATAATAAATTAATTCCAATAGGTAATATTTATAATTTTTTAAGTAGAGAACAAATTGTACGTTTGGTTGAAACCAGAAAAAGTAATAAAGTTAGTAATTTCATAACTCAGTCAAAAGTTGAAACAAATAATACCATAATTCCTAAAAATGATTCTGAATGTAATAACAGAAGGCTGAATACACAAGTGTATTTCGTGTTAGAACCATCCAAAAGCTATTTCAATCCCATTGAGCAGTTTTTGGATTCTGATATTGACAATGGCTTGGAAAATCTGTTTAGCTTGGAATCTTTAGGTATCAAACAGGACGAGGACATTCTGAACACTGTAGATAAATGTCAAGTGCAATTATTTAATCAGAATATGATTTTCAAAGACAACCATTATCATGTAAGCCTTCCTTGGTATGAAGACAAAATAGAATTAGTTCCTAATAATTTTAAAATATCTTTAAATATAGCTAATAGAGTGTTTGATAAATTAACTCAAAATAATTTAATAAATGAATACAATAAAGTCTTTGAAAGTCAACTGAATGATAAAATAATTGAAAAAGTAAATATAAATTTTAATGATCCTTCAGATATTTGTAAATATAAATTCATTCCTCATCGCCCTATAATAAGGCAATCAGAACAAGTAACCACTAAAATAAGACCAGTTTTTAATTGTTCCCTTAAAAGTAATAAAACTCTTCCATCTTTGAATGAGGCTGCTTACAGTGGTTATGACCTCATGAATTCACTTTTAAAGTTGCTACTTGTGTTCAGAACGAATCGTACTGTTGTGATAAGCGATGTAAAACAGGCATTTTTGATGATAAGGTTAAAAGATGAAGTGGACATGAATAGGTTCACTTTCTTGTGGTTTAATAACGGGCAACTAGAAGCTTATAGGTATCTCACATTAATATTTGGGTTTACATCTTCCCCATTTATACTGCATTATATAATGAAATATCATGCTTCTAAGTATCCACATGATAGATGTACTGAAATATTATCCTCAGGCTTCTATGTGGATAATTTAATATTTACAAGCATGCAAGAAGAAAGTGAGATAGTAGGTATATATCATCAATGTAAGAAACGAATGGAGGAAGGTGGGTTTATCTTGAGATCTTGGAATAGCAATTCGGATGCTTTGCGTGTTAAGTTCAAGGAAGAAAACTCCTTTGTAGAACATTCAAGTTGTTGTGAAAAGATCTTGGGATATAGTTTCAATGTGGTGACTGACTGTATGCATATCAATAAAGTAGAATATCTGGAGAGTATTTCAACCAAGCGTCAATTGTTGTCTGAGATTTCCAAGCTTTTCGATCCTCTTAACTTTGCTCTTCCTATTTTGGTAAAGGGTAAATTGTTGATGAGACAAGTGTGGCAGCAAAAGTTGGCTTGGGATCAGAAAGTGCCTAATGAGATACTAAGAATGGTATAAAATACGCAGTAATTGTGAACATCTGGATACGATTGCAATACCTAGGAGGGCTCTTTCTGAAGGGAATAAGTATGGCTTGCATCTTTTTTGTGACAGTTCCGATAGTGTTTATGGATTTGTATGTTATGGAGTGGATGATGATAACAAAAGCTCCTTTATATTTGCTAAAGCCAAGGTAGCTCCTGCCAATAGGCCTAGGGAGTTAAGTATCCCTTCCCTGGAGCTGATGGGGGTTATTTTGGCCTTGAAATGCTTACCCAATATTTTGGAAGCATACAGTAATATATATTTTGAATTCATTAATATTGCTGTGGATTCACAAGTAGTTTTGAGCTGGTTATTAACCAGACAAACCAAAGTAAAATCTAAGTTTTTAAAAAATAGAATAAATGAAATGGATGGGTTAATTACTTCCATCTGTAACAAGTATAAAGTAAATGTGCATTATAAGTATGTAAATACAGCAGAAAATCCTGGTGATTTTTTAACTAGGGGTTTAACTTTTAAAAAATTTAAAGAAATATTTGCTCTGTGGTATCATGGTCCTGTTTGGTTAACTAATGATTTAGACAATTGGCCCAAGTATCCTATGTTGAGTGTGCCACAAGAGTCTTTACCTCTATTAATGGTAAATGTTAATATATTAGAAAATACATGTATTAGTATTTTAGATTTAAGTAAATATTCATGCTATCGAAAAGTCTTAAGAATCACTGCCTGGATTTTTAAATGGCTTAGTAAAATTAAAATAAATGTTGATTACCAGCAAAAATCAGTAAGGTATTGGCTTAAAATAAATCAAATTCAATCCTTTGCTAATGAAATTAAATTTTTGAAAGATTATAAACAAAAAGTAAAAGTAGCTTCCTTGAAAGATTCAGAAATTCCTCCCTTGGTTTTAAACTTAAATCTTTTCCTTGACGAAAAAGGCTATTTAAGAAGCAAGGGCAGGATTAATAAGGCTCTTCTTATCAGCTATGAACAAGCTAATCCTATATTAATGGGAAGAAATCATGGCTTTACATTGCTATTTATTAAATATGCTCATGAGCAAGTAAAGCATCTTGGCATTGGTACTACTCTTAATTACATCAGAAATCAAGGTGTGTGGATACCTAAGGGTAGAGCTGCTGTAAGATCTGTATTATTGGAATGCATTACATGCAAGAAGTACAATGCTCTTTCTTACAGGTACCCACGTTTCACTGACATACCAAGAACACACATGAATCTTATAAAACCTTACCAACACACAGGTATTGATTTCACCTCTCATGTATATGTCAAAAACAACACCTCAAAGTTAGAGAAAATGTACATCTTAATTTTCACTTGCTTAAACATCAGAGCTGTACACTTAGAACTAGTACCCTCTATGAACACCTCTGACTTTCTGTTAGCCTTCAAAAGGTTCTGTAATAAATTTAGTATACCATCATACATATATAGTGACAATGCATTATATTTCAATAAAGGGTGCAAAATAATAGAAGAGTCCTTTAATACTGATGCTTTCAAGGAGGAGTTTGATAAAAATCAGATCAAACATGTAAAAATTAACCTCTTCTCTCCATGGCAAGGCAGCCATTGGGAGAGGTTAATAAAAGTAATGAAACAGTGTCTGTACAAAGCTGTGGGAAAAAGTAAAGTGACTTATTTTGAGCTTCTTACCACTCTGTCTGACATAGAAAATGCCATCAATTCCAGACCCCTAACCTATAGATCTGGTACCTCTGAGTTGGAGGCAATAACGCCCAATTGTTTTTTGAAAGTAATGTTTAACAGTAATTTAATATTTAAAAGTAATTTTGATACAGTAGAATATCAGATGGGCAGTGCACCCAACAAGGAGGTACTGGATTCTACCCTCATAAAGCAAAATGAACTATATGAAGAGTTCAGGCGTTTGTGGCATGAGGAGTATCTCCTAAGTCTCAGGGAGCGGTCTAGACACTTGTTTCAGGGTATTTGGGAAGATAAAGTAAAGGTGGGAGATGTGGTTCTTATAAAGGACAGCAATAAACCACGTCCATTTTGGAAATTGGGCAGAGTGATGGATGTGATAGTAGGTCACGATAATAACATCAGATCAGTAAAATTAAAAACTGGTTCTGGTGAAATAGGGTTGCATTCCATCAGTAACCTTTACCCCCTCGAATTAAATACAGGAGGTGGTAGTTCATCAAATGTAACACCTGTACCTACAACACCTGTACAGGATGACAACAGCAACAGACCTGGCTTCTGGTAGTAACAATAATAATAATAATAATAATAATATAATAATAATAATAAAATAATAATAAAATAATAATAATAATACTATAATATATAAAATAATAATAATAATGAAATAGTATGCCAATACAATAAGACCTCAGAGAAAAGCTGCCCTTAAACAAAGGCAGTTTATGAGAGATAATTTGTCAAATGTGGAGTAAATTATGTACATGAAGGAGTAGAATCAGGTTTGAGGAGAATACAAAGTTTTGTTTAGGAGAATTTTAAGGTAGAATAGGTTTCTAACTAAAGCGGAAAAAAAGTAAAAAAAAAAAAAAAAATTTTTCTAAATTTTTAAGTAAACATGATAGTCAACGCAACGTCCACGCTAAAGTAAACTCAAAGGTAGGGTATTGCTTCTCTTTTGAAGCAATCCTCTGCCCGGAGTGTATGAAAATTTATTTAGAAAACTATTAAATATTGGTCATTTTATAATTAAGACCACAGTATAAAAATATCAGTATTATGAGTCATTAATAAAGGCTTAAAAAATTCATCATATCACTCCGCGGGTTGGTCACGTGCCTTCCCAAAAGTCAGTAAAAGAAATTCTTTAGTAATCTTTCAGTAATTATCTGGTGAACACGTATACGGTTGTCAATATTTAAGTATTCGGGTTCATTAAAGTTGAGATTGATTCTCATTAACTTAATAAAATTGTACGCAGTATTAAGTACAATAAAATTAATATAGACAAACAATAAGTGTCTTAAAGTTTATATAACGGCTTATTACAATAATATTTCATATCAATTGCCTCAGTAACATGGCCTCAGTAAAACTGTTTAGAGTTTAAGTTACTCTGTGAAAATTAGTTACTTTAAAAGGATTAAAATATCCTTGTTTATGAAAAGGAAACCTTTTCAAACCCTTTTGGATTTTCCTGCCTTTCATTATAATGATAATCGCATTCATTATTAATTGCAAATTACTAAAAGTATCTAAAGCGTTTTAGGAGGTGCCTCCGAGGCGCTACGTCTCCAAAATTTTGTCTCAACATCAAGAAGAACACTTAAGGTAAATAAACAATTAAATTTTTTAAGTATATTTCGTGTAAAAAAACTAAAAAATAATCCGGTGGCGCTAAGAGCCGCTTCTATCAAAAAATGAAAAGAAATTTTTTGATAACATATGAGAAATATCTCTGGCAATGTACCTTCATTCTTCGCTTGAATTTTGACAATTTCTTCCTGAAGATTACCCCGGAGCTGTCTTATTGAAGATAAATTTCCAGCCATGTCTAATATCTCATTCCATTTGTAAGAAAAAAACTGTGAACAAATATCGCAAACTTTGTTGGCTTAAGGTTGAAACCAACAAAAACATTACCTATTGAGTTTTGTTGAATTTGTCTTATTTCTTTTTGTATGCATTTTTCTCTTCAACTGTTGCTGCAGAACTGGTTATTGTGGCTTTTCTAATTTACCATTGATTGCTTCTATTTCATCTGATATACCACTTAGCCTCATTTGCATAAGATACTTCCAATCTTCCAAGTTTGCCTTACCTTGAAGTGGATCAATTTTCTGCATTGACAAATCCATATTTAACTATATAATAGGCTTTCTTTCTAATTCTATTTTAGAGTTTTTCTAGGCCTGTTTCTTAATTCTACTATAGGGTTTATCTAGGCCTTTTTCCTAATTCCATTATAGTGGGTTGTATTCTAAGCTATTCCTATTCGTTTTATAGACTGATCTAGCCACTTCCTAATTCTATTAATAGGGCTGATCAAGCCTACTTCCATTTTCTGTTTCCATGTCAAATTGAGGAAATTTACAAACTACTCTAGCTATCATGTTCAAAGTAGATGCCGTTTCTTCTACGTAACCAACTACATAAGATACATGAAAACATTGAATAATTGGATATTTTACTAGAAAACTTAACCCTAATAAATTACATGAGGCGTGTGTGTTTATAAAGATACACAGAACAATCTTCTAAATAAACAAGACTATGCATATAACATTTTAATAAATCCGGCCATGTTGCACAGAATTCTTCTACTGGCATAAGTAGCCAAAATAAAATATTTCAAAACACAAAATATAAATTTTCGCATACAACAAACAATATTCTTCAACACTCTCCCTTATTGTTTATTCTGCAACGTTGGTTAGTCCATTCCAATTTTTCCGTTCAGCATCATTAATCTTGGTTGATGTAGAGGCTTTGTGAGTCCATCTGCAAGTTGATTCTCACTGCTAATCTTGAGTACTTCTATTTCATCATTTTGAACTTTTTCTCTAATGAAGAAATGGCGTACTTTTATATGCTTGGTCCTTTTGTGAAATTCTGGATTCTTACTGAGTTTAATAGCTGCTTCATTGTCAATCCAAAGAGTAGGTTTCTTGAAGACTTCTGTAATTTCTTCCAATAGTTGATGAAGCCACATAATTTCCTTTGTTGCTTCACTGTGCTGCCATAATTCAGGCTTTCGGTTTTGAAAACAACTGAACTCTGCTTCTGACTACTCCATGAAATTGCTCCTCCAGCATATAAACAAACAATTCCAGTTGTTGAATGCCCTGTTCTTAAGTCCCCAGCATGATCTGCATCACTGTACCCTTCCAGATGATCTTGTTCAGAATCACATTTATAAATAATACCTTTCTCTTGTGTACCCTTCAAGTATCTGAACACTCTTTTAACTTTTGTAACATCTTCTATTGATGGATTTTCTACACTTCTGGCAAGATAATTAACAGCAAATGCAATATCTGGTCTTGTTGCTGTTACTAGATATGGTAATAGTTCGGTTTGAGGTAATGTAAGTGAAACTCTCCCTGGCTTCAATGTCATGTGTAACATTATCCTTTAAAATAGGTGTTGACACTGCATTGCAATTTTCCATACCAAATTCCTTTAGTATTCTTTTAGTATAGCATGATTGACTAATTTTCTTTGAACCATCATTTCTTGATTCAATTTCAATTCCTAAAAAATATGTTGCAGATTTATATGTTATTTTGAATTCCTTTTTTAATTCTTCTAAAAATTTCTGCAATTCTGCTTGACTTGTTGATGCAACTAGTCCATCATCAACATATAATGCAAGTATGATTTTATGTCCATTCTGATTTCTTATGTAAAGACAAGGGTCAGCTGTACTTTTACCAAAATTATGCATTTTTCCATTTATGCATCCTATACAATTTCTGTTAT
>JABUQX010094211.1:0-10000 GCA_015478945.1 Trachelipus rathkii
ACTTCTAAGACATTGCATTTGCCTGCCTCATCATCAGACATGCCCGATGCTGGCCATCTGTAGTAGTCTTCGTCGTTCATCAGAGAACTGAAGATCATGCTTTGATTCATCACCAGGGAAAATTGAGATAATGGCATCACGTATACTTACTTAACTTCCTCCTAAATAGGGCTTTCTTCACCTTCAGCAACTAGTCAAGATTTGAAGAGAGCTGCTGGCCTGTTGAAGCTGGGGAGGTGAAAGGGGTGGAGGTCGAAATCACATTGAACTACAGGGTCAAAAACAGTTCATATATATATATATATATTATATATATATATATATTATATATGATATATATTATATATAGTATATAATATAATAATATATATATATATATATATATATATATATATATATATATATTATACATAAATGATAATATATAAAATAATAATAGATAATAATAATAATAAACTGTTTTGTAAAATTTTGCCTTGGACTGATAAGTCCTGATGGGTCACCTGAGGAACACGTGAAACGGAGTCTATTTTGCTTTCGTTTCTAAAATATTGTAAAACTACACGAAACAATTTATTATTTATTATTCATAAAAATGTCAAGAAAAATGGAAAAAAAATAAGTTGTTATAATTAGATAACACAACAAACTAAAATGGGGGTTCCACAAGGATTTCAGACTTTTGTACTGTACGACACTTGATAAATTTTTGCCATAAAAAGAGATTCATATCGATATAAAATCGATACTTTTAGATATAATTTTGAAAAAAAAATTGCATTAAAAATTTACTAATAGAAATATCGAATAAAAAAAATATGGGTCACCATGTGCCCGAGTCGGACTGAAAGGTTAAGGCTACACTTAAGTTTTGATTGACAGGAAAATGGTATTTCACCATTATCGGAAAAAGTTAGGAGTGTGCCCACCTCTGCCCATCAACAATAAAACATATGCTTCGTTGTCAGTTTAGAATTTCATCTTTCACCAGCCAAAAATACCGATGCTTTACAAGATCTGAACCTTGCCTGTATAGTTATTTAAGAAAAGAATAGCGTAATAAAAAAAAATTGCTTGGTATATATGCCAATCTGACTTAAGCCAATGCAATTAAAAATTTTATATCGTCACGGCCTTCACGCGTAGGTTTCCTGCAATTTAACGCGCTCTCAAAGTTTATATTTATGCAAATAATGAAGCTTTTAATACAGTAATCATGCGGACAATGAGGATGGAATTCTTTTTGCTTTTTATAGTGGGTTTTAATGTGACGAAAAAACGATATTTGCCGGTAATAAGCGTTTATTAGATTAACATTTTCTAGGAATATGGGTCAATCTTTGGCGGGAAAGAATGGTATGTTATCTGCACAATGCTCTATCTCCTGGTATAATAAAAAATCATGCATATATGATGTACAAAATTATAATGCTAGAATATTGAGGAACTAGCCATCTTGAGTACTTTCAATATCATGATGGAGTTAATTATCGAAATCAAATGTGTGATTACAATATTACTTATATATATGCCAAGATGAGATGATCGCACGGAGAGAAAGAGAGTTCCACATATGAGCTGTGACTCGCCACCTAGGCACTACAAGCCAATACGCGCGGTCAGCCTGGGGGACTATTTAACAGCTTCTGACGTTAGGCGCTATTAACTTGGTACTGAATGAATGCGCACCAATAGATCTGTCTTTTCGAAATGAAAAACCGAGTGCCTAAGCGGTCCATATCTGGGAACTTGCCCAAAAAATTAAAATTACAACGTTTGATAAAAATGCAAAAATATTAGTCTCACAGTTTAACGAGAGACTTTGGAACTTCACAGAATTAGAAAAGCCAACAGTCTGAAAGTACCGTTAGCGATTTGAGGCTACAAAAGAGAAAACAAACTGTGAAGTTAATAAAAACAGAAATCTTTTAACAAAAAGCAGATGAGAATTAATTGTCAATGTCTCTTTTAAACTATTTCGCGAGTTTTGTGCCTGAAAATAGTGTAGCAGAAAGTAAGTAATCAACAGAATACATAATATAATAGGACCTTAGGGGTGGTAGAACCCTCCTTGTATACAAAAAAATGAATTGTGTTTCGCACGTGCATTGTGAAAAAAATAAAACATTAACCATATGACTCAGCATGTCAGAAAAATAAAACTGTTACCAGTATAAGTCCTATTACAGGGTGTCTCTTAAAGAAGATAACCAAGAAGTTTAAGCTAGTTCATGGAATTCTTAATCCCATAATGCGAGAGGATTTACAAATACGATATATACGGGTATGATAGATCCGCTCATAAAGTACTTGTTCGCGTGATGCCTCTCAAGAAAAAATTCGGGAGAATATTGAATGCATTCAGTTCACGAAGTATTCCATTTCTGCGGATTCCCAGGTAATATTTCGAATTTAGTCGAATTTCACTAGGTCTCTGTTTCGAGGAAGCTTTCTGACATGCAGTCGGCTGAATGGTTCACCGGAACACTCTGTAGTGCCAACTCTAGGGGCAATGGCCTCATAGAGGTTCAACATAGAAATTTGCTGCTTGATTTGAGAGTAAATGTGTGCAAGAACATGATTTAAGCCCCTCCGACTGAGCCAAGCCTGCTTTACCATATAGGTGTGTTCACTCTGAGATCGCGCGAAAAAGACGGTATCAAGGTCCCGCACAATTGATGTTTGGCAGAATATCAATACGAGTGGATTAGTTGGATCCGTTCGGGGACGCACCCAATAGAGTATACATGCATTTGCAAAAAAGCTAGCAGCCCTCTTATTACAGCCGCTGACTCCACACACCAATTATAAAATCGTCATGTATGTGCCAAAAGACATGCACGAAGCAAAGGTTGTGTTAGTAAAGCAAGCACAATGTAATGTCGACAAATTAGCACCTCCCTATGTCGGCTCTTTCAAAGTTATAAAAGTTAATAAACAGAGCTTACTTATCGTGAAAAATGGGAAGCCACATTTAGAAAATTTAAGAAACGTTCGCATATATTATAACTTAGTAGATTTTGAAAGAGAAAAGTACCACAAAAAAAAAAAAATAAATAAATAATTCCTTTTTTTCAGATGGTAAGAACGCCTGTTGTAAAAATGGTTGCCTCCTTCAGGAGCGCAATGATTTTAGGTGAAAATTATTGTTTTACTCTCTAACTTTAATAGCCACTTTCTCCTCTACCCTAAACCTTTTTTAAAAAGGATTGTCAGATTGGTTGAAAAGGTACTTGTAGAGGCGCCAAGTGTACCCAGCGTCAAATGACGCTTGGCACTCTTAATATATTTTAAGTGTTGTTTGTGTAACTCAGGGCTCATATTGAGACAAGTCTAAGCCAATCAGAGCTTAAGAATATTTAAACTGCGTATAAAATCCATTGTAATTGGCCCTAGAAGGCCTAAAAAGTTGTTGTTATGAGCTGAAGGCTTGGAAAAGCCCGAGACTCCGGAGTAAGGTTTGAAATGCCAAGGCAGAAGCAAGCTATAGCTCTGTCATCGGAACAAAAATTATAAAATAAATGGAGTCAGATTTAAAATAATAAATTGATCTTTAAAATTTAAACATTTACTTTTGAGTAGCATTGAAAAGAAATAATTTGTGTAATTGTAAAATAGACGTTGAAATTCATTAATAAGGAAATAAACAGTGCCTATTTTGTTTTTCCAAAACTATTTTATAAATTCTATTGCAAGGTGACTCTTTTAACAGGGCCGCTACATCAAATAATTAATAACTAAACACAATGTACAATATAAATATACCAAATAAATCATATAAATTCACTATAAAAAAAACTAGTAATATAATAAAAAAAAATAACTAAAAAATAGTTTCCATAACTTAAAATACCTGGTTACTTACCATACTATACAAAACTATATATTTAAAAACCATAATACATATAAAAAAATTTAATTTTTAAAACAAAGAAATTAATAAAATGATGCTAAAATAAGGTACTTTACCAACCATAACAATAAATATGGCATCTGCGTTCTACGAAAAATATAAAAGATATAAATATAATAAAATATTAAGATTACCACCCCTAAAATAGATCCTATTTCTAGTACTTTTTATCACCCCAAAACAAAATATAAATAAATATTAATAAAAATATGACTAAACCCCCGAATATTTATTTGTTCAAAATAAATATAGATAGTATAAAGTTGATGTAAACTATAAAATAGCAAAAGAAAGCCAATGCAAAAAACCGTAGACAGTATATAAAATAGTATTAGGGGCTATGGGCAAGGGCAGAGCAAAGCGGAGCGAAGACGTGTATACGTAGACAGAAACAAAAAAAACGATATAAAAAAAAAAATAGAATAAATAGAAGGATAACTTACTACCGTTCCTCAAACAATAAACCAACTGACATTTTTCATAGAGTTTAACCGACAAAAGCAACGAATTAAAGTACCACTCCCCATATCACGTATCAATGTTCAAAAAGTGGAGAGCTTAGCATGTTAAAAACATTTACTATAGCATAAGCATAGCTCATAATCATGATCAGCTATCTCCGCCATAGCACCTACCTCAGAGATAATGTACATCACAACAATAAGCATTCTGCGCGGCCGCAAAGCGCAAAAATAAATACTACCAAAAAAATAGTAAAAGATATAATATACCCTATAAATAAAATAATATAATATATATAATAATATAACTTATAAATAAAAATAAATAAAAGAAGTGTTATAATACTAGTTCTTATAAATTTCTTGTTTAAATTTTATAAAGAAAAATTTATAAAATATATATTCACATCAACCTTTGCCCCCCCCCTAAATGAAATCACTGCCCTACGAACCCGATCACTGGAACAACAACAAAATTCTGCTGACTACAACTCTGGCTCTATGATTTTAAAATACCAACTTCATACCCGACTACACCATTTTAGAATTGCACGATTCCGTTTCTGGCTACGTTTCTATCGACTTAAAATTTACTCCTGCTTCTTCTGATCCTCCTCTCGACCCATTTAGCTATTGCTTTAAATAAAATTAATTTTGAGCATTTTCCCGACTTTTTATTCTATCCAAATAAGATTTATGTTCCTGCTCCAATTAAAATTTGATATTTTCTCCAGCTTCGGTTTTGTCTCTACCCAAAACCTTGTGGTTTCCCGGGTTCTGCTCCACAGCTCTGGTTTGAACAGTCATGTAACGCGAGACTTCATGGCACTATTAAAGACCCTCTTCTTCTTCCAGTTTTAAACAATTTATTTAGAGCCTTTAATAGTCTTGAAATAGTTCAAAATCTTGAAAACAACATAATGAAATTATTTTGTCAATTGAAATCATAAAATTTAATTAATCAATTTTTATAATATTTTTCATTAATAATAATATGAAAATGACAAATAAAAAGTTGTTTCTCCGCCAAAATAATACTGTGATTTGGATTAAAAACACAGGGGAAAAACAGAAATTAAAATTTATTGAAACTCTGAATGAATATATTGTACAGCGGAACAAATTAACACAAAACTAGCAATTAATATCGCTCTGATCATCTGAATTCCTTACCCATGAATGAGTGACGATTACTCTGAATCTGCGTAAAACTTCAAAACAACTCAAGAATTAGTTTACTCTAGTCATAACTCCATGTAGGAGTCAACGATTTTCCTTTCACTCTTTAAAATAATAAAGAGTTCATAACCATCTCTCGTCACTCATACCTCATTTGAGGATTTATGATTTCCTTTGGAGTCAAAATTCATTTTAATAGAATAGTCTTTTAAATCACCCTTTTAAATGACTAGTTCTAAAAGAGTCGCTTCGAACGAATGACTCACACCTATTCAAAGTTACTATGGTAGATGGAGCCAGATTTTGTCTCTGCAAGCATTAAATGTTGACCAGAAATCCCCTAAATTCGACATGATGAATCTCCTAATTTATCTTTAATCTAACAGATTCCGCTTTGGATTTAGTCAACGCAATAGTGAGCCGCTCTGACAGTAAACTAGTGCTTATTATTTCAAGAACCTAATCATGTCAACTTAGAATGCATATGGCCATCATCTCCAAGTAACATATTTATTAGAAATAACAAGCCATATTTTACAATGCCATTGGAGTCAACATTTGCTTTGCATTTTAAAAATTGTTTTGCAAGAAAACTGAATCAGCGTGATTATCAATATAAACTAGTAATATATATATATATATATATATATATATATAAATATTTATATATATATATATATATATATATATATATATATATATACATATATATATATATATATATATATATATATATATATATATATATATATATATATATATATATATATATATATATATATATATATGCTATATATATATAATATATATATATATATATATATATATCAAACCTTTCGAGAAGCAGTGTCATGTAAATAAAACGGCAGCAGCTGCACTAAAATAAGTAATTTTTATATGTCAAAACCAAAATATAATATGAGGTTCTATTAAAAGTCTTTGTGAAAATTAATAAATAACATAAATTGTTTATTTGATAAATCTTTTCCATATTATTTGACAATTTTGGTAAAAATTTTGTTGCTAGGGAAAGAAATATGAAGTTGGCGCTGCCAGACGTAAGATTTTCTACTAATTAGTATTAATCTCGTTTTTTAAAGTGAAAGATGTTATTAAATGAGTTATTACATTTAATAAACAAGAAATTAATTGTTTTTATTTTTATAATACGTAAGGGTTAGTATAAGAGTAAGAAAAATCATGAAAAATGTTATATATATATATATATATATATATATATATATATATATATATATATATACCACATTTATCTTTATATCTATATATATATATATATATATATATATATATATATATATATATATATATATATTGTTATTCTTGTACTTTATTATACTTTTCCCGCTTGAGCGGGGTAGTGGTACGTACAGCCTCTCCCACTCACACCTCCCCTCATCTCGCCCTCACCCACCTCCTCCACCCCACTCTATCCCTCGCCAAACCCCTACCCTCTTCCCATCCCTAAATATCTAAAAATCTTTACCTCTTCCAATACTACACCCCCTACTCTAACCTCTAACCCCTCCCCCTCCTCTCTTTCCTCCTCCTCAAATACTAACACTTTACTCTTACCAGGATTTATTTTAAGCCCCTTTTGTCCGCACATTCTCTCAAACTCCCTCACCAAATACCTCAATTCTTCCGCGTTCTTCGCCACTAGGGCAGTATCATCCGCAAACAGTATCATGTTCCCTTCTAGCATTCCCATTTGTCAATTCCACCCCCTCCCCTCCCTCACCATTCCTCTACAAACACTCTCCATAAACAAATATAGCCACGGCGACATTACACACCCCTGCCTCAGTCCTCTCACCACCCCAAACATCTCACTCTCCCCTCCTAGCACTCTCACACACATTCTACTGTTCCTATAAAAGGCCCTAATACCTTTACCTAGTTTACCCCCCACTCCATTTTCCTCCAGTACCCTCCACAATTCACCCCTATTCACTCTATCATATGCTTTCTCTAAATCTAAAAAACACCCATACACTTTCCCTTTCCTCTCTATACTTTTCTCCACAAGCATCTTTAGTGTGAACACCTGGTCCACACACCCTCTACCCTCCCTAAATCCTCCTTGTTCTTCACCCATTCTTCCCTCCGTTAACCCTCTCACTCTCTCAATCAGTATTCTACCATACACTTTCCCTACCACACTTAATAGACATATACCTCTATAATTCCCACATTCCATCCTATCCCCTTTCCCCTTATACAGGGGCACCAAACATCCATCCTCCCAATCCTGTGGTACCTCACCACTCCTCCAACATATATTATATAACCTGTACAACCATTCCTCCACCCCTATACCTCCATTCTGTAACATTTCCATTCTCACCCCATCCATACCTGCGGACTTCCCTTTTTTTTTTTTCCTTTATTTAAATCCTATTTCCTCATTGTGTTTCATCTCCCCCTCCCTCCCCAACAATTCACCCCCATCTCGCCTCTCTTGCCAAAAACAACCTCCCTCCCACCACCTCATTTGTGTCCACTAAATACTTACCACCTCTTCCTCACCTGTCTCTCCTCCTATCACTCCCCATCTCTCCCACCTTGATCCTCTACTAACCTCTCTTCTTTTATTTAACTATGCCAGGACATGCGCGCAGTTCAAATCTTCCGTCACCTTTCTCACCACTCATCTTTTTGCTCTTCTCTTTACAAGCTCTCCACCATATCTTTATTTCCTCTAACCTTCTATATTCTCTCCCCAGCTTTCTCTCCTGCTTCCCAACCATTTCTATAGCTACTGCTTTTCACCACCTCCTTCACCTCCTCACTCCACATTCACTCCCTTTCCTTCTGCTTACACCCACCCTTTTTACTCCACATACCCTTCTAGCCTCTTCACATACTGCCTCTTTAAATCTCATCCACTCCCCCTCCACCTCCCCAATTCCCGTCCCTCTCACGTCTCTCCACCTATCCTCCATACCCCTCCTGAACTCTCTCTTACACACTGTCTCCTCCAATTTTTCCACCTTTATCACCTCTACTCTCCTCTTTTCCCCCCTTTCCCTAATCGTCACCTCTCCACCTTGCAACTACCAAATAGTGATCCGATATCCCCCTCCCCGCCCCTCTAAATACATTTACATCTAGTAATCTGCCTCTATCCTTCCCATTTACACACACATAATCCAGTACCGCCCTTCCTCCCGTTATCTCACTCTTCCATGTATACTTATGATTATCACTTTTTTTGAACCATGTATTCCCCACTATCATTCTTTTTTCAACACACAACTCTATCAGACTTTCCCCATTATCATTCCTCTCCCCTACCCCAAATGGTCCTATTATTCTTCCCACCCCCTCCCTTCCCACTCCTGCATTCAAATCTCCCAATAGACAAATTTTATCATTTACCCCGAAACTTTCCCAACACTCATTCACCTCATTCCAAAATCTCTCTCTCTCCTCCTCCCTCGTTCCATTCACTGGTGCATAAGCGCAGATAAACACCCACATTTCCCCCCCAAATTTCACTTTTACCCACATTACCCTCGAACTCACCTGTCTACACACCCTTACCTTCTCCCACACCTCTTTCCTCATAACTATTCCCACCCCTTCCCTCCCCCTCACTCTCTCATTCACCCCTGAAATCATACCCTTGTATTTCCCAAAATCCAACTCCCTCTTTCCCTTTAGCTTAGTTTCCGTTACCCCTAACACATCTTTTTCCTCGAACATTAACCCTACTTCCTCCCTCTTCAAATCCTCGTTTGCCCCTCTCACGTTCATACATCCCACCCTTATTACCTCTCTCCTCCCCATCTTTCCCTTCTTCTATATCTATTTTCACTCACTCTTTTTCACTTAGGCTGTACGTTTTGTGGGACACCCCACCGTAGGCACCTCCCAAAACCTACGGCCACCACCCCGCTCACGAAACACACCCCAAATAATAACAATAGCAATATATATATATATATATATAAATATAATAACAATAAAAAAGAAAAAAAAATAAAAATATATATATATATATATATATATATATATATATATATATATATATATATATATATATATATATATATATATATATATATATATATATATGTATATAAATATATATGTAAAAACATAAACATATATATATATATATATATATATATATATATATATATATATATATATATATATATATATATAAAGTCGTTTTATGATTTAAAACTGACGAACAACCAAAAGAAGACCGCATAGATATCAGTTGTCGAGGGTCTCTCGGTCTCTAGGTGGACGACGGAGGGACTTAATCCCCCCTCTGTCTCACCATCGGCTCGAGCTTTTTCCCCTAAATGCCAAAAAAATTTTTTAATTCAAATAAAAAAAATAGCCCTTTCTAAACTTTTCCGCTGGATCATCAATATATAATTTGTTTACCAAAGTGTTTCTTAGTTTCTCTAGT
>JABUQX010094211.1:12500-25000 GCA_015478945.1 Trachelipus rathkii
AAAATATTTTATTAATATTTTTATTATTTTATTAAATATTTTTTGTTATAAAATATTATTTATATGTATAGTATTTAAACATATCATTTATAAACAGAGTATTTATAAAAAAATTTATACTATAAATTCACAGATACCATATCCGCCTTTTCCTTTGGGCACGGATTAGTCCTATTTTTAATGTGTTAAAAGCATTTTTTGATAGCGGCTATTCTTCCCTTTTTCGTTTAAATTTTGCATAATCTTTTATATTTATTATGTAATAATTTCATTTATTTGACCAACTTTCGCAAAAAAATATGAAAATATTATCGAAACATTGTGAAATTTGCAAAATTAGATCGTTTCTATAATGTCAACTCGTGCTGAGCACGAGTATCACGAGTATCACGAGTATCACGAGTGCAGGAGTCACTCTATATATATATATATATATATATATATATATATATATATATATATATATAATATATATATATATATATATATATATATACATATTCTTAACTAAAATATATTAATATAGCTAAAGATAATAAGAGGAATGATAATAGCAAATAAATAACTAATTATAAGTAAAATAAAGTCATAATAACAGTTTGTAGAAAAAAAAAAGAAATGAAATACCTGAACTGATCATTTGATAATAATAAAGTATTTTGTGGGATAAGAAATTTGGAGGTCCCAGGGTGTTAACTCATAGCACCAAAAGGTGACCTCTCAGTATTCAAAACTACCTCTTCTTCCCTTAATGTCTTTAACCTTGAAGTTATGTTCTATTTGTTCTATGCCACCGTCTGCTGTAGACACATTCATGACCTCATTCTAGTTATAAAAATAATATTGAAGAACAAATGGTACTTGAGAAAAATATAAAAAAAAAAGTATTAGAAAATGTATGATCATGAAAAAATGGTTTTAAGCATCAACTCCACCAAAAAAAACTATCTTTACTCAACTATTTGGGGTATTATCTAACAATTAGATGATTATAATATTTTGTTATTTTTAATAAACCCAAAAAGAATGTACAGTTTCAATATATATTATAAAAAATTATTCATAAAACTAAGGGAAATTAACTCTTGTTTTTTTAATGAGGAAGAGTATGACTATAAAATAGTTTTAAATGAATGTACCATCCAGTACATAACAAAAAAAAAAAAAAAAAGAAACAGAAACTTTTATATCTAAGAATTAATATCTGATAATTTTATGTTTGTATATGGTTTTATATTATGTTCCGTACTGACTGTAATATCTTTTAATTACATAAAAAAAAACAATTCACTTAAATCTACCTATTCTAAATGTATCATTCGCTGAACATGTTCCATAACACTGATCTTTCATACAATAAATATATATATATATATATATATATATATATATATATATATATATATATATATATATATATATATATATATATATATATATATATATATATATATATATATATATATATATATATATATATATATATATATATATATATATATATATATATATATATATATATATATATATATATATATATATATATATATATATATAAAAAATATAATATATATATATATTTAGGGATGTGCCGAATAGTGAAAAAGCCGAATACCGAATACCGAATATTCGGCTAAAAGTATTCGGCCGAATACCGAATATTCGGCCGAATAATCACTTCGCTATTCGGCCGAATAGTTATTTCAAAGTTCGGTCATCCATTTAGGGAAAAATAAAGAAAACTTACACTGGTCAACAAAAAAAGGTGAAATTTTTCTTGGATGGACTTTTGTAGCAGATATATAGTAATTCGGAAATTGAAAAGTTTCGTAGTTAAAGATATTAAACTAAACTTCATTTGAATAAGCTCTAAGGTTAAAATGACAGAACATTAGCAGTTCTCCATTTTCAGAGGATAACCTATTTCTTGTGGCTATCATCTTTATAACTCTTATAAATATTCTGCTCGACTGATGATGGGTGGAGCTGAAAATTGTTTTTATTATCTGTTTTCAAATTCATAAAACTATTTCCATTGTTTTCCACCAATTGAAGGGAACATTATTGTCTTCACGTCAACGTAGGCAAACTTATATATTTGTTTATTTCTTTATGTAATTCCGTATATAGCCTTTTACTTTTATGTATGCACAATAATCACATCGTCAGAAGAATGAGACTTTCTTTTTTTCCCTCTCACCTTTCCTTTTCGTACTTATGGCGTTTGATCTCAATTCTTTAAAGAAGTGAAATGGGCCCTTCAGCTTCCTTTCCCCACTACGTGAATAATCGTGTAAGAAGAGTCAGGAGCTAAATTTTCACGCATTTATTTCCATGCCTCAACGACCATATTTTTTACTGATTCATCTGATTCATGTTGAAAAATTAACTTGAATCGCAGATCTAAGAAAGTAGCTACACACAAAGATTTATCACATAGAAACTTAGAAAGTCTTTTTTCTACTGATTTCTTAAGCTCTTCAACGAGTGTAATTATTCCACTGAAGCTTTTGCTTTTAATAGCCTTATTTAAAAATAGATTTATTGCTAAAATGGAAGGGATCACTTGGGCGACTGTTACTTCCACGTTTGCTGATTGTTTTAGTGATGTTGTCAAATGGCTCAAGTAAATGGAATAATTTTGCCACTGAAAATCAGTCAACATTTTCTGATTGCATTCAGCAGCGTATATGGCTAGGGGAACTTTTTGTTCAAACAATCTTTTAAACAATCTTTTAAGCATATCATAAGTTCTGTTCCAGCTTGTAGAAACGTCTTGAATTAATTTATGCTGTTTGACATTCAGCTGCATCTGTAAAGTTTTAAGCTTTGCAGCTGCCGTTGCTGAATGGTGAAAATGAAAGGATATGCTTCTGCAAGTAAATAAAATATCTTTAACAGACTTCTGACATAATATTGAATCATGAATGCATAGTTGCAACATATGAATAAAACATGAAATTGATAGCAAGCCACTCTCCCTTATACCAGCTACCATGTTTGGTCCATTATCCCGTATCACTAAATGAATTCTTTTGGAATATTGAAAAATGATCGCGTGGCCCTTTACGGATCAGACAAATAAATAATGGAAAATTTCTTTCATAATGGCTACAAAATTTGGCTATATTTTTATTTTTTTTTGGAAAATAAGTTTCTAAAATTTCAATTTTAAATTGAAATAACTTTCCCTTATGTTGACATAATTTATTGTTTATAAAGCTCAATATTCGGCCCGAATAGTTCGGCAAAAAGCCGAATACCGAATATTCGGTATTTTGGCCGAATAGGCAGAAAACAAAATCTAGAAAATATTCCACACATCCCATATATATATATATATATATATATATATATATATATATATATATATATATATATATATATATATATATATATATATATATATATATATATATATCCTATATATATATCCATACTCTCATCGACATTTCTTAAGACCAGCAGCAGACACTTGACTAAGTACTTGAACATAAAACGTACTAAAATGTTGCTAGAGATTTATAATTAACGTACTGAAGCAAAATTATTTTAAAAATATGTTCTTTATATATATATATATATATATATATATATATATTTATATATATATATATATATATATATATATATATATATATATATATATATATATATATATATATATATATAAATATATATATATATATATATATATATATCCAGTGTCAAAGCTGACATCATGTAACTCGAAAACGGCAGCCCTGCAGTGCTGATTTTTTTTTTTTTTTTTTTTTTGCATTTATATTTTAAGAATGGGTTTATTTTATTATTTTATTTTTTTATTTTTTTTGCATTTTCCTAGTCAAATATTTAAAAAAAAAATTATTTCCAAATATCTAGAAACCCCGAGCCGAGTTTAATTAAAAAATGTGCAAAGTGTAAAGTAAAATTATTATTATTTTAAACTAAAGAATACCATAGGGTAAACCGCAAAAAAAATGGCAGGAGTCGGGGTCTCGGCCTCCCGGTGGACGACAGGGGGGCTTCACGTCCCCACTCTGTCAAACCAGAAGCCCCCTAAACTATGGGCATAATAAGAAACTTTTTTTCAAATGTTTCGTATTTATAATTGAAAAAAAGAAACATTCGAATGGTTTCGTAAAAGTTTATAATTGATTCCAAATATATATTTTGTTTTACTGTAGGTGCTGCCATTCTCTCGGGTTACATAGTGTCGCTTTGAACACATTTATTATTATTATTATTATTAATGTGTGTATTATTATTATTATGTATTGTGTGTGTGTGTGTATTATTATTATTATTATTGTTGTGTGTGTGTGTATTATTATTATTATTATTATTTATTATTATTATTATTATTATGAATAAATATTTAAAGAACTCCTACAACTGTACAAAAACAAATTAGTGAAGCAAAATAATGCGTAATAGAAATGCCTTTTTTACAAAAAAAAATCGAACTCAAAATCAAAAAAGCCTCACGCTATTCTTAGCCTAGCTTAAGTAAAATAGTATTGCAAAGGTGTCAGAAGTTTATAAAAAAGTACCAAAAATATCATTGCCTGCGTATCTAGGGTGGCATATATATATATATATATATATATATATATATATATATATACATAAATATATAAAAAAAAATACATACTTTTTCTATATATATATATATATATATATATATATATATATATATATATATATATATATATATATATATATATTGAAAAATTATGTATAGGGCTTTTTGCCTAATCATTTCGTGCTATAAATATCTATTAAAATATTATATAGTAGTACTTTATCTTTTCATCAGGAGCTCACTTCGTTCACCTTGTAATACTTTCTTCAGAATTGAATCGTCAGAACTTATAGGGAAAAGGTCTTCTCGCTGGCGAGACTCCTGATAATCCCCTAATAGACAACAATTTAGATCTATTTACAAGAACCCGCAGAAGCAATCGGCCCTTCTTGACAAATTGGTTGGCCTGTCCGAAAAGTTCTACTTTCCTCCTGATTCTTTGCATTCTCCACGATGGACCTACAAGCTATATTTCAAATAGCCAAGGATCTTGGCCTTAAGAACAAGAAAGCTGCAGAGTTCATCAAAGAAAGGGAACGTGCTTTCGCCGAAGAAGCCGAACGCAAAGCTGTCCTTAGGAAAGAAGAGGACGAACGTAAAGCTGTCCTTAGAAGAGAAGAGATTCAAGCTAAGAAAGACGAAGATGAACGTAAAGCTATACTCCGTGAAAAGGAAATGGCAGAAGCCGAGCGTATAAGAAGTCATGAACTGGATCGTATCAGACTTCAACGCTAAAGTAACTAATCTAGCACCATTCAACGAGGCTACTGACGAAATGGATGCCTATATTCAAAGATTCGAGTATTATGCTACAGCCTCTAAATGGGATGCCGGCTTGTGGTCATTTTATTTAAGTACACTCCTTACTGGACGCGCCCTGTCCGTATTTAGTAACCTCCCATCCGAAGATACGACTAACTTTGCTAACCTCAAGCAAGCACTATTAACTCAATATAATCATACGGAGGAGGATTATCGAATTAAACCTAGGGACGCAAATCCGCAGGAAGATGAAACTCCTTTTCGGGAAAGTGGACTCTCTGACTTAGATTCATTTCAGCCCCCTCTTAATGACGAGGGCAAATGAATCATAAGTCAACACGAGGGCCAACAGTTTTATTCTAAGACCTGCGGAGATTGCGGAGAGAGGGGTCATGACCATGAGACCTGTTCTTCATCCCGAGACGGAGACGGCAATCTCAAACAAAAAGATGGCAGAAACTACAATCACGATAAAACGTGGAATTTAAGACGTCAGGGCCTCAACGAAATTGAAAATGCTGCGATACAAATTACCACCCATCCCCAGGATAACGTTACTGCCTCCTGTTGTTTAATTAACGAAGAAGTCGACGACGTTCGTAATTTCATCCATGATGGCAAAATCAAAGTAGAAGGTAAATCTTTACCGGTAATATCACTGTCATGTCGACAAATCTCGAAAGATGACAACCAAATACCTATTGCACATGGAAAAGTAAACGGTCAACGCGTCAACGTTTTAAGGGATACTGGATGCAGTGGTTTAATTATTAAACGCAACCTTGTCGATGAAAGACAATTCACAGGTAACTTTAGGAAAATGTTACTGATTGACAGTACCTTGAGGATAGTACCGGAAGCGCATATTTTTATCGAGACATACCATTTATACAGGAAGGTAGAGAAGCACTCTGTTTAGATGACGCACTGTATGGTCTAACGATTGGAAACATCAGAAGGTACCCTCAGTTGAAGTTATAAACATTTAAATAAAGTAGCGGTGGACTCTAAAGGTGATGCTACTATAGCAGGTGTAGAGATGAGATAATAGCCAGTGTCAGGGTAATCCAGGAGACGACCCTATTATCTGTAACAATATGACATAGTCGGTACAAATACCTGCGCTATAAGTAACAGGGTGAATCGGCGCAAAACAGACCCATCGGAATGGTTCTTATGATCAAGCATGATGGGTAAATCCAGATGCTTAGGAAGGAATGATACGCATATACACCCCAAATAATAAATTATCCACAGAACAAAGGGTTGGAGAGATAGAAATGAACTATCAGACCTACAAAGGTCCGACGAAACACTTGAATCGCCGTAATCTCGGTCGGCGATAGAAATTATAAAATATGAGAGGGTATATTATAGCAAATTGCGAAGTCATAACTTGGTATTCAGGAAAAGGTCGTAGTACCTTGTAGATAAAAATTCTCTAATAGTTTCTGGCCCTGGCCTTGGCAGGACACTGAAGCATCAAAGACCTTCTGATGGGATAGAGGTTTTGATTGTAGACTCTGATGATGTCACTAGGTACTAATATTGATGTGTGCAAAACCTCGAGGGATGTAAAGAATGGCCGGGCGTGCCATTAACTAAGTTTTGATATTCATGAACCTTTAGGGTGGCCATCAGTTTTGTCAGACCTATAAATCCACCCTTCACAAAAGCTATCATTTATATTGACAGTCATTTGACTGGGACATTACAGTGATTCAGTATAGTTAGGACTGTGTGGTCTTCGTCGATATCTATAGTCCTTAGGTATACCAGAAGGTATTATCAGATATTCCGGAACACGGATTTCATGTGTAGTTAATGAAAGAGGTCTGAGAATACTAAAGATTGGAAGCGATGCCGCCCTATCATCCAATAGCGGTGACGGACTATCCGGGACTAATGGCGTGTTGTAAAAGCAATGTGAGAGATTATAGCGAGCGAACAGCGAGACAATTGCCGAAATATATTAATCCTCTATTTTGCTGCTTTATAGGAGCACCTGGCGCATTACAGTTTCGCCGAACGAATAACACATTGGACTAACGCGGACAGATAAAAGAGGCACCCAATTTAATAGCTAATGGTTCTACGGTAAATACCTATATTTATTCAGAATTAGAAAAAATTAGAGAAAGCTTCCCCAAGGTAATAATACTGAAAAAAATTTGGAGAGGTCGCGATATGAATCTCAAACATCATTACGCAAATAAGGAGTAAGATCTGAAACTTATTGCCAGTGGTTAAGTTTTGTAGTGGCGCCATTCATACCATAATAAGCTACTGATGAGGTGGAGGGACCATACCATCGTTGAAGCGGTTATGGTAGCTGATATATATAAGAAATAAATTTAAAAATTTTATACTGTATAACAAAAAATGTGGAAAGAATCTACGAAGTATGACCCTGAAGGCTTATGGTTCTTACTAACCGCTGTCGGAATACGGAACGACGTAAGTTCTTTCAGTCTCAGGTGGGGTATGGAGACGGTGAGAGGCCAGTGAAGTCATCCTTAGATGAGTCTTTTTCGAACCCAAGAAAGGAAAAAGGAGAGATGGCTGGCGTTGCTTCTGTTCGCAAACAATGGTCGTTGAATTCAAACATGGGAATCTTTTTCACTATTAAATAATCATATATCTAAATATACACTTACCATACCATTCGGTTGGGCGCAGAGTAGTGGAATTAAGATGTGTACCAGTTGGGCATAATACAAGTGAACTCCTTACGCTTTATGTTTGTTTAATGGTCAAACAGACGTAAATCTGATTATAGGAAGTTAAGTAATTATAACGATTTTATTGAATATGCTGACGCATTTGATGGAGGACTTGTTCTCATTTGCTAGGACCGGAAAATTAGCTTTCCGAGAGTTCGATTTGAAAGGTGTTAACGTCGGTTATAAGGAACGTTCGAAAGCAGCGTTTGTGGTCGCGGAAGACATTACGGGATTCGCCTGGGATTCCCTTCGGTTTGTGTCACGCGCCATTTTTAACACCTTACCCAAAGGCTGCAGGGCATGTATCGAGGACAACAATTCACAAATGATGCATTGACATTATCCTCGTGCGCCACCGGGCACGACTCAGTTAGAGTTGGAGGTCACTGTTACCCATTGGTGATGCGCGGTTACACGGTACAACCTCAAATGGTATTCGGATCAGGCATAAAGTTTCCTTGGCCATATAGGATTGAGTTAGGTTATAAAGGGTTTACAAGAAGGAAAACGTGAAGAAAATTAGTGATGCGATGAGACCTACGACTAAAAAAGAGGTAAGATCTTTTCTCGGCCTAACCGGGTATTATAAGGCCTTCGTTCCAAATTATGCATCAATCGCGTGTCCATTATTTGATCTACTCAAAAAAGGGAGCCCTAGAAAGGTTAAGTGGGAGGATAGCCATCAAAAGGCGTTCGAAGTCTTGAAGATCATGCTTACAACTTCCCCTGTTTTACGGCTACCCGATGTGAGTAAAGGATTCGTTATACAAACTGACGCGTCGCAAGAAGCTATAGGCTCTTGTCTCCTACAAGAGTACGAAGATGGAATATTCCCGGTGGCTTATGCTGGAAGGAGGTTATCCGAAACTGAAAGAAGATGGAGTACTATCGAAAAAGAAGGTTTGGCCATAATTTTTGCCGTAAAAAAATTTGATAATTATATATATGGTAAGGAATTCATCCTACAAACCGACCATCGTCCGCTTGTATATATGCAGAAGGCAAAATTCACGAATTCAAGAGTGATGCGTTGGGCCATGATGTTGCAAGGTGTGAAGTTCACTCTCCAGTCCGTAAACGGGAAAGATAACGTGATAGCCGATTTTTTATCTCGGCAGGTTAATTAACGACATAGAAGCATCATACCCCAATGTCGTCTTAGAAGGGGGGTGTGTCACGTTATGAGAACGCCGAGGTCGAGAATTTGAGCTTCATCACTCACGATCGGCTAAAAACACTGCATCAAATATCTATCGTCTAACATTATGGAAAGATTTATTATTTATCAGGTTATTAAACATGTATTCAATAAGATGTAATATTAGAACTTTATATAAATATTTTGATCAGGTATTGCGAATTCTGCGCTAAAAATTATTTATAAACTTAACATTAGTTTTGTATGCAAAAATATTATAATTTTATTTGGTAATCTAGATATATATATATATATATATATATATATATACATATATATATTTCTATATATACTATATATATATATATATATATATATATATATATATATATATATATATATATATATATATATATATATATATATATATATATATATATATATATATATATTTATATATATTTATATATTATATATATATATATATATATATATATATATATATATATATATATATATATATATATATAGAAAAGAAGAATTACATGTATGGGGCTTTTGCCCTATCGTTTGGTGCTATAAATATCTATTAAAATATTAAAAAGTAGTACTTTATCTTTTCATCAGGAGCTCACTTCGTTCACCTTGTAATACTTTCTTTAGAATTGAATCGTTAGAACTTATAAGGAAAAGATCTTCTTCTCGCTAAACAGCGAGACTCACTGATAATCCCCTAGACTACCAGATTTAGATCTATATTTACAAGAACCCGCAAGAAGCAATCGGCCCTTCTTGATATATATATATATATATATATATATATATATATATATATATATATATATATATAGCTCCTGGTATATACTATATATATATATTTCTAGATATATATATATATATATATATATATAGAGGCTAAACCTTCTCCAGTTTAGGGAAGGTTTATGTGTCCAATTTCGTACCTATTATCTTTAGTTGGGCTGTATAATATATTCACCCAATTACAAACAATATAATCGGACTATGAATATTAAGCCAATATTATAACACATAAAAATTCTGATGTTACAATATTTCAGAATTTATTTGTATTTAAGCACCCTATCAACAAAAATTTATATACATGGATTAACCAATTTAACGTTACACATGAGATAAAAAAACAGTACTAAATGGTGTAATCCCGTTCACCTTCATTGTTTTTCAGGGCACGAGGTGTTCGATTAACACAAGATTCACTAAATGATCCAGCGTCGCTTCGTTTTCTATGGTACTGCTTTGGAGTTTGAATCAATCAATCACTAATTAAATTAAAATATATGGCCTTTGAACGCAGAGTCAATCACGTCCTAAATCAAAATATGTAGTTTTTGGAACTCAAGTCCAATCAGTTCCTCTCTACAAACCTAAAAGAGCCACCCATGATCAATAAGCCTACTATATTTTCACATTTTTAATATTTAAATCAGTTATATTATGTGAATTTAAATAAAAGAATATTATATACTATTGTATAAACTAGTAACTTACCCCTGATTAGTCAGAGTAGTTTTTATGTAGATAAAGACTTGTATCCCGTGAATGACTGAACAGAGGTGATAAAAACAGACAGACCATAAGTTAAAAACTATAAGCCAATAGTTACTAATAATTGAATATTTATCCCTGAATAATTTTCCCTCTCCACACTGATAATATAGAATCATTCTACCGATAAGTGAAAACACAATCCGTTTGCTTCACAAAATTCTCAAAAGAAGAATCTTCACAACTGTACTTAAAATATCATCAACAGCTGTGCTGAATGAGAAATCATCAATAATATTGATTAAAGAACCCTGAAACTGAAAAAGAATCCTGTAAACTTAGTATATTACACCCCCACCCGTCATAGATGACGGAAAAACTGGAGAGGAGTAGTGAACGAAAGATAAGTCACTGCCTGTGATGGAGGTGAGTAGTATGGAGCCCCCAACGGAATTTGTCTATTTCCGAGCCACTGTACCCGCTCGTGATTTCGTAAAATGCTCTAGGATACTGCATTTCAACTCCATCCACCGTTTCCTCCGACACATGCAACAGAGCCTCAAATAGTTTCAAGAAATTGACTGAACGACCTTGAGCTACAGGATCGCAAAAACGAACTCAGCCCCATGAATACCTGGTGGACATGGTATTTGAACTGGCTCTTTTACCACCACAAAGATAACCCCCGGCATCGTTTCGTCCATGGGCTTTCAGCAGCCTGGACAAACCGTTGTTGGATGTATTGGTAGAGTAGGTAAGGGATGGGAGGAGGCACTGAAAGATTCCATGCTGGAAATGGTGGATTTATAGTGGAATCATATCTCTGATGTAGATGGTTGGTTTGTCGCCGCTACGGCTGACAAAGCACAAAATCCACATTTAGGCTGTCTCAAGGGTGGAGGGCTGTTGGAGAAGAACGGCATATCAGTAGATGTTGATGTGTAGGAAGCCACAGGCACAGCCTGATAAAAGTGAACAGAAGCCTGAAACAGTTTTAGCAAATAAGAGCATGTAGAGACAGGAGCTGCTAAAGTAACTGGGGATGTGGAATTTTAAGATAGAGCAGATCTCCTGTGCCTTCACACTGGTTATCGCACGTTTGGGACATAATATAGGACGAGCTGGAGCTGAGCTGAGCTGGAGCTGGAGCTGGTACTTCAGTTCTTGTCTATTTACAGTATTAATCGTAGGTCCAATTTCAGCAATTGATGGAATAAAGCAGATCTTGGCCAACGAGGGTAAATTCAGCACATGACACTCGTATAGCATTTCCCAAAATGCATTTATTAAGTCCCAGAAGGATGGACTCCATCAGTTAGAATCCTTAGGGTCCAAGAGAGACGTGTACATCATTATTGGGATCCAATAATAATTTAATTATTGCGTGGTTTTCTTCCCATGAATTTTAAGGCTTCGGATATTACGACAAAGTATACTTGCCAGGCCAATCTCAAGTCCGTTGTGCAATCGCATCAATTCCTTATATACGAGGATGGAGTCTTCATTGAGTTCTTTGCAGTTGTTCGAGGCAAATCAATAACAACTGACCTCTTAAAGAGAGTGCCAATTGAGACGATGATAATTGTAATAGGGAAGGTCAGGCAAGGTTGGTATTACCATATAGATCTTTTGCTTCTGGACAATCCGCTTTACCCTCACAAATGATGCGTGTTGTTGATGTGGCGGTATATGCCTTTCAATCCCAACTCACGCAATAGGAAGAGACACGGAATAGGCGTCTCTGGACTGATCTACCCACCGATCA
>JABUQX010094211.1:32500-35000 GCA_015478945.1 Trachelipus rathkii
ATGAAATTAGTAAGAGTGATAGGAGAATGAGTTTTTCCATGCCCGATACGCAATGTCTCTCTCTCTCTTAATGGCGCGAGAACAAGCTTCATCGAACCATGGATTTAGAGAGAGAAGATTTGTTGAAGATGGAATGCGAACCTTTCATCCCATCGGTGACAACGGCCCCCACCTTTTCAGCGGTGACCGAGGCATCCCCGGAGTCAAAGCAGGATTCATTCCAAGAGTAGTTAGCCAAAATACAACGCAATTCCCCCAAATTAGCCCGATTAAAGTGCCAGAAATTACGTTTAGGGCATGGTGGAGCTGCTGGAGAAAAAGTGTTATAATTAAGAGCTACAAGATTGTGGTCAGAGTTACCAATAGGAGGAGAAATGGTGTATTTATAACGAGAAGGAGTAGTGGTGAAACATAAGTCAAGCGTATTTAAGAATTGGTTAGGACGATCTGGAATATGTGTAGGTTCCTTAATTAACTGTTCCAGATCGTTGAGAATACTGAATGTTTTGGCCTCCTCCCCGCCTGCATCAGTGTGAGAGGAGTCCAACCACTCAGTGTGGTGTACATCTCAGCATTTGGATGGGAAGAAGTAACAGTCTCATGAGAAGTAGTAAGATAGTCAAAAAAAATGTGAAAATCTGTTCCATTAGGGGAGCAGTAGCAGAAACACAAGATAATGATAGTAGTAGGGAGAAAGATTTTTAACCACAGAACATCGAAGTTAGGAGATTCAAGATTCTCGAGACGTGTTATAGGAGTGTTTATGTTTATATAGGCACAGACACCACCATTTAGACGGAAATTATAGAAAAAGTTATAGTTAGAGATATTAAGTTTATTTGAAAAAGAATCCCTGGCCAGCTGGGTCTCAGACAATAATAAAATGTTAGGTTGAGAGTTAGAGAGGTGATATTCCACAGATTCATGATTAGCACGCAGGCCACGCACGTTAGCAAATTCAATAGAAAACCCCCGCCTGCACCCACCCCCACATCTACTTCGACCTGTCATTCGATCAGCCGCTCACACAAACAAACGCACACAAGCTCTAATAGTTTAAAAATTTACACGTTTACTCAATCCACACACACACACACACACACACACACACACACACACACACACACACACACACACACACACACACACAAACACACACACACAAGCGATCGTGTACTAACAGTATAACTAAAACTAATGTTAGAAAAAATAAAAGTATCCCAAGGTGATGGTAAACTTGGGATATTTAGTTAAAACCTAAAAATAAACTTTACGTTTTCCAATGTCAATTAAAAGAAACACAAAAACAAAATTTTATAATATGTTAAATAATGTTTAAAAATTTGCACGTTTACTCAATCCACACACACACACACACAAGCGATCGTGTACTAACAGTATAACTAAAACTAATGTTAGAAAAAAAAACTAAAAGTATCCCAAGGTGATGGTAAACTTGGGATATTTAGTTAAAACCTAAAAATAAACTTTACGTTATCCAATATTAATTAAAAGAAACACAAAAACTAAAATCCTATAATATGTTAAATAATGTTTAAAAGAATATAAAAATCAAACTAAAACTTAGCTTAAGATTCCAGGATGGTAAAAGTTTCAAGCACAATCGCCACCACTTGCAAAAAGTAAACATTAAAATCACGTGGCAAACAATCAAAATAATTAAAACAAAAATGCCAAAATCGAAACAATGAAATTCAAATTAAAACTTAAAAGAACTTTTAAAAACTTAAAAAAGTTAAATTAATTCATTTAAAAAAAAAAAAAGACACGAGAAGAACAAGTACACACGACTTCACACCACAACTATCAACTATCAACTTATATACATAGATATATATATATATATATATATACATATATATATATTATTATGTAGTATATATATATATATATGAGCAGTATATATATGTTTTAAATGAGGTATATATAAGATATATATATATATATATTGCTGTTATATAAGATATATATATATGGGAAAGATTTACATTCAAAAGGAGCTTCGTTCGTATGTAGATATACCTGAAGCGCGTGACGTCATAGTCCAACGTCAGACTCTTCATGGGTCACGTTTGACTGTGACGTCAGAAGTTGCGTAATTTACGCTTGTCGTCATATATATATATATATATATTATATATATATATATATATATATATATATATATATATATATATATATATATATATATATATATATATATATATATATATATATATATATATATATATATATATATATATATTTATATAGTAAATCAAATGGTCCTTTCAAATAAGCTTTATATTTATGTATATGAATAGATTGTTGCGAATAAATGTCCCAAAAGTACTCATTTTGGGATTTATTGTTTTTGGGGTATATCACTAACGAATACCCACGGGTGGTCCGCCCTGATACATGTCAGGAGTCGGGGCTCTTCGGTCTTCTAGGTGGACCACATGGGGGACAACCTTCTCCGCTGGGATGGTCTCCGAAC
>JABUQX010094211.1:50000-55000 GCA_015478945.1 Trachelipus rathkii
GAAAAAGAAGTTAGCCACAGTCGCTCCATCAAATCACAAGCCGATATTGCTGACTTGAAAGAAAGATAGGCATAAGTAAGCACAAAGAAGAGGAAACCCAAAGGAGGGAGCTTGGAGCAGTGACGGGTGCCATACCCGGTCAAATGCTTTTGATAAGTGCCTATGCCACTACTGCAAGTCTCCCCGTAGTTCCTAAGAGCGCAAAACCATAAATCGGTTAAATAGGAAAGTATATTGCCAGTAGACCTTGAACGCCGAAAGCCACACTGGCGATCGGAAAGAAGAGAGTGAGATTCCAGATGATCTAAGAAAGGTTGGTAGAAGAAGTCACAAAGATCTTATATAGAATACAAGTGGGAGCTATAGGGCGATAGCACTGGGGAAGATCAGAGCGGTTTCCTTTTTTTCGGAATAGGTTGACATGTGCGTGCTTCCAACACCGAGGGAAAGTGCGTATTGAGACATAGAGAATATACTTGAACGAGGGGGCGGGTCAAATGTTAGCAATTCAAAATTGAGGGAGAATGTTATCCGGCCACCCACCTTCTTGAGCAGCTCATAGATCTCAGGGAGCCCATGTACCCGATCTAATGTAATCACAAGCAAGAGGTTACACACCTGAGAGGAAAGAGAGGAGGACGAATGCCATGTAGAATTTTCCAGGGCTGAGTTAGATATGTTTGAGGCCAAGAGATTTAAATAATTTTTTCAGTTGGAGAATTGGAACAGAGCCATCAGATCGAATAGCAGGAGGAAAAGGCAGATTACAGAAAGTTGTTAGAGATGTTAAAGCAAGGCTAGAAAAAGATTCGCTCGGTAGGAGAACCAAGTTGAGGTTAGAGCACCTCTCGTTCGATGAAAGCCTGCCTTCGGTTTCGTCGGAAGAACATCCTGATTTAGCCAATGGTGCGCCTGAAGATATGATATATAATAGAATTTTCACTCCCGATGCGCTGTCTAGCCTGAATGGCAAGAGAACAAACACGATCGAAAATTTTGAGGAGAAAAAGATTTGGTCGAAGAAGGGAATGAACCTGCCCATCCCGTCAACGATTAACAAGTTCCCATATATATATATATATATATATATATATATGCTGTTATATATATGGTTATGCGTTATATATATATATATATATATATATATATATATATATATATATATATATATATATATATATATATATATAATTGAAATACGCTTACTTGCAATATGATATGCAATATTGAATCACCGTAGCGATTCTTCACTTAAAGATAAAATCTTCCCTCCTGTTCCTCTCAAGAAAATTCTGTACACACCTTATCATAAAATGCCAAGCGAATTTTTAAGTCATCAAGCAAAGCCTTTCAATTGACAACAACGCTAGTGAGACAGTCTTTCTTGCCCCCGAGATAACCTATAATAAATGAATAATGCACTATGCTAATTATTTTAATTGTAGATGGTTACCACTTAAAGAATTTCAATTAATAATTGAAAAATAAAACTCACCACTTTCAAAACGTTTTAAAAACTTAACGATTATATTTTAATTACTCTGATAGAAAAAAAAAATCATAATTCGTTGTCGTTTTACTTTTAAATTTAATTAGAAAAAGAGAATATGAAGAATAATAAAAGAAAGACTCCCAACTCGTTTCTCTCCCTCGCTCATTGTATTTGTTTGTTGTAAGTTTCCACAAGCTTAGTGTTTTCTCAGTGAGAAATTTAATGCGTGCGCACCTGCTTACCCTGTTAAACTTCTCAGAAAGGCAGGCGGTTGAGTTTACGCAAGCATCTTATTGACTAGCGAAATTTTTATTCCCGTTGGCTGCTCGAGAATGCAAATTAAATATATATTTGAATTGATTTTTAATACAAGCGTTAGAAGAAAAACAATTATCATCACCCTTATTCTCAAATCCCAGTATACTGAGACTCAAAATATCCTTTTGCTATTTTTCCTTTAAGCATGCGCCGTGTACTAAGCAAGCAGTAAGGATTCGCCCCTGATATATATATATATATATATATATATATATATATATATTTATAAATTCTAGAATTATATATATATATATTTATATAGTTATTATATACTCATTTACCTCCTTTCCTTCAGATGGGGTGAGGTGGCGCAACATACACGGAAGCGGAAAAGTAGGAGAAAGACACATAGTAAAGTCGAAAGAGGAAAGCGCCCTCTTCATCCCATGATGTCTTAAGTGAGAGTATCGTCGTCTAAAATAAAGTCTTTAAATGCACCGTGATAATAGCAAGGCAGTGAGAGGTTTGCCCCAGATATATATATATATAATATATATATATATATATATTAATATTTAATACGCTTTGTATTTCTTATAGCGTATATTTATATATATATATATATATATATATATCATTTACCTCCTTTCTTCAGATTGGAGGTGAGGTGCGCAACATACAACGGAAGCGGAAAAGTAGGAGAAGAACATGAGATAAGTCGAAAGGAAAGCCGCCCCTCCTATCATCCCCATCATGTCCTTAAGTGAGAGTTCGTCGTACTAAAATAAAGTCCACCCTAGGGCTTCACAAGACTGTTTGGGTCCGCCACTGTGGCATCTCGTTAATGTTGGGTTTATTCCCTGGACCAGGCCCACAATCATACCCCTCTAAAAAAACGCCATTCACTCCTATTATGCACCTTTCATACCACCTCCGCCAAACTCACATTCCTGTCCATCAAACATTCCTTTACTGACTCAATCCACTTTTATCCCCGGTCTCCCAGCAGGTCGATTCCCAGTACGCTCACCACCATAAATACATTCGCTTAACCAATCGACTATCATCCATCTTTTCCATATGACCAAATCATCTTAATACATTTTCTTTTATTCTCTCATATATGCCTTTTTTCATACCGCACAATTTTCTAACATGTCCATTCCTCATTTTTCCATTCTTCTCACACTCAACAAGCCCTTAAGATTGTACATCTGAACAGATTGCACCTTAGGTTATATACCTCTTATTCCACACCATAGTTTCATTTCTATGCATTAATACCGGCAACAACAAACCCTCATGAAAACCCTAGCTCACTTAGGACTTTGTCCCTTTGTTTCCACCAAGGATTTAATTGCACCAGCTACCTTCCTAATATTAACAACTTTCTTGAATGGAAGAATATTTTTCATTATTTTTCCCTTCAACAGCTAAAACTCTTAAACCTTGATTTATCTCTGCTTGTTCTACTACTATTCTCTACACGGAAGCTGAATTCACGAATTTCTGTCCTCTTCATACTCCAGAATCTCATGTTTCTTTTATTTCACTCCAGAATCGTGCAAAATCTATCACATGTAATATTTAAAACTCTTTTCTCAATATAAAATGCAATATTCCACTTGTTTAAATCGATTTTTTTAGGGTATGGTATATCTTAAAATGGGCAACGTGGGAAATGGTTTTCTTCATACGATGATAAGCCTCGGATCTTTGACTGGAGTTGCTTCTCTCTCATATTCAGCAGATGTTCTTAATGATCAAGTAGGTGAAATATTATTTAAAACTGTTTGCAGTTTCATTTCTTGAAATAACTTATTAATACAGTCAACCACGTATGTAAGTTAACAATTTAGGTATTCTTTAACAAGAAATATCACGAATCATAATTTTTACAAGACTGAAACAACAAGATATTTATTTAAATGCAAAAATAAACATGGACATAAAGTTCTAGAAGATGTTTCGAAATCTGTCTCATTTTTCATAATAAGAATTACCACTATTTTTGCACAGGTTATATAAAGATAATCTATTCACTGTAATTGTGTATAAATAAAATCTGATAATGAGAAACGAATACGAATTTATAAACTTTTCCTACAGCTTCTGTAAAAAATTATTTTCTACAAAATAAATGGCTAAATAAAACTGTCATAATTTTAAACAAAATAAGAATTGTAGTCATAAAAATAAAATTAAATTAAAAAATTAGTTTATTTTAAAACTTTAAAGTATATTTTTTATTATAATTAAATGACATGTTGATAGCATTCTTTTTTAAAATATTGAAATTAAATTTTAGATCATTGATAAAGCGAAACATTTTGCACAATATCTTTAAAAAAAAATAATCAGATCATATATTTTAATAAACAGATGATATATTACTAATGAATTATACCATTCACTTGTGAATAACAAATATCATTATCATTATCATTATCATTAATATTATCATTATCATTATCATTATCATTATCATAATCATTATTATTATTATTATTATTATTAACAGTGCGCATGAGAACAAAATATTTTTGTATTGCTACCCGCAATTGTATCATAATTTGGTGTCGAGATTTTAAGATTTAAATTTGAAGTTAGTTTTGTAAGCATTTTAATTTTACACCAAAATGTGATATTGTAAAAAAAGGGATTAATCTTGGGAATTTTGCATGCCATCTTCAATATCATTATTGCGAAGATATACTTCAAGAATTCAAAATAAGGTGTAGGTGAATCAAAATAAGGATAACAGTTAGATATTATGGCCAAAAATTCTGTTCTTAGGTGTATGAAGCATATTTTCAACATTGTACAAAATGTAGGTTCTATTCATGAAGAATTTGTGCTTGCAGCTCTTCCGTTTGTGGGTTTCCTCATGACGATCTCGCTTGATGTTTACATAGTAGTCTGTCATTATATTCCTGCCATGTCGGTATTGATAATTCGATCTTATCTCGTCTTAAAGTCTTAATGAAAGAGCTCTTGCTGTTTATCTGCTATAGCCCCAAGGTTCTTTGGGAACTGAGGAAGGAGATTGTATAGGAAATGCATCTTTACACTCATATTGTACCCATATTGCACTCATATTAAATCTAATTTTTACCCAACACTTCCCGACCTTTTCTTTTACTTTTCTACCAATCTTTTACATATCACGTGGTTCATTCTAAATCAACTTTTTATTTCCTTAAAATATTCCCACTCTTGTACTCTCTCCTCTGATTTCTTTCTTATTTCT
>JABUQX010094211.1:60000-65000 GCA_015478945.1 Trachelipus rathkii
ATGAATCTGAGGAGTGGGCTCCGGCACCAGTGCTGGAGCCACTGCGGTGCCGAGTTAATAAACATACGTATAACAACAATATTGGCGTGTTTATATAAGTTATCGAGACCGTAAATCTCGAATATGAGGGTTACAGGTTCGTATAGGGTGTCTAGGACCCCCATTGATGGGGGGTCCTGACTAAAAAAAAGCACAGAGTGCAAAACAGGGGTCGAAGGAGGAAGAAAGAATGATGAAAGATGAATAAAGAAGGAAAGAATGAAGAAGGAATCTAACTCAGAGGAGTAGGAGTTGACAGCTGCACCGGTGCTGGCTCCCGGTGCGGTGCGAGTTTTAATATTTGTGTAATGAATGACATATTGTGTCTTATATATGTTATTGGGTCTGTAGATTTCGAAAATAATGGTTTCAGAACCATCAAGAAAAAATAAATAAATAAATAAATAAATAAATAAATAAATAAATAAATAAATAAAATTTGTTATTCTTTTTGTTTATAACTTACAAATTTACGTTTTTACATACCCTAAATCGTAGTACAGTAAATCAGTAAACCAAACCACCACAATCCTGTCCATCATACCCTTCTGTGAATCTATTGATCTATTGATCTATTGATCTATTGATCTATCGATCTATTGATCTATTGATTCAGGTCATATTTTTACAAAAATTGTAACGTTTTACATACCCTAAAGCAGTAAATCAGAAAATCAGTAAACCAAACCACCTTCCAGCCACCCTCCTGTCCATCCTTGATCTATTGATCTATGATCTATGATTCAATGTCGCATTTCGAGTAATCATTATGGATAACAAACATAAAATCAGTTCTTAAACAAAGATCAATCAATATATGCTGACGTAACAAAGTTTTCACATTAATAAAGCTCACCTAGCATCATCTGAACTATGAATATAACCCACAACGAAAAACCTAACACATCTTAAACAGGAATAAATGGTTAACGTTAACAAAGTTCCAAACTTAACAACAGTAAAGTAACTAACATAACATCCAAAACGTAACTTATTCACACTTTGTCAAGCATGTCTCTAACATAACAATGTTATTTTATATTAACATGGTAATATTTGAGTAAAATTTATCACAACATTGGGTAATTATCATACTGATCAACGAATATACTCTAACGTAACAAAGTTTCCACATTAATAAAGCTAACATAGAGTAACATGAACTAAGAAAATAATATACAACGACAAACCTAACACATCTTACACACGAATAAACTTTTAACATTAACAAAGTTTCACGCTTAACACCAGTAAAGTAACTAACATTGTATGCAAAACGTAACCTATTCTTATTTTTTCTAACATATCACTGATATTTTTACATTAACATAGTAACATTTAACAAAAATTTATCACAACATTGGGTAATTATCATACTGATCAACGAATATACTCTAACGTAACAAAGTTTTCACACCAATAAAGCTAACATAGCATCAACTGAACTAAAAAAATAATATACAACGACAAACCTAATATACCTTACGCTCGAATAAGCAGTCAACATTAACAAAGTTCCACACTTAACACCAGTAAAGTAACTAACAATGTATGCAAAACGTAACCTATTCCTACTTTTTTAAGCATATCTCTAACATAACAATGTTAATTTATATTAACAGGGTAATATTTAAGTAAAATTTATCACAACATTGGGTAATTATCCATACTGATCAACGACTTATCTCTAAACGAATAAAGTTTTTCACATCATAAAAGCTAACATAAGCGTAACATGAACTAAGAAATAATGTACACAAAGACACACCTAACACAACTTACACACGAATAACTGTTAACATTAACAAATTCCATACTAAACAACAGTAAAAGTAACTAACTCAGCTTACTCTTGTTATTGAAATATTCAAGTATATACTCTAACAAAATATTAACGTCATTCTTACACTGACACAGTAACATTTAACAAAAAATGTATCACAACATTGGGTAGTTATCATACTGATCAACGAATATACTCTAACGTAATAAAGTTTCCACACCAATAAAGCTAACATAGCGTAACATGAACTAAGAAAATAATATACAACGACAAACCTAACACAACTTACACACGAATAAACTGTTAACATTAACAAAGTTCTGTTAACATTAACAAAGTTCTGCACTTAACACCAGTAAAGTAACTAACATTGCATGCGAAACGTAACCTATTCATACTTTTTCAAGCATATCTCTAACACATTAACGTTAACGCTTACACTGACACAGTAACATTTAACAAAAAATGTATCTTAACCTTGTCCGATTCTCATACTGATCACCGAATATACTCTAACGTAATAAAGTTTTCACACCAATAAAGCTAACATAGCGTAACATGAACTAAGAAAATAATATACAACGACAAACCTAACACAACTTGCACACGAATAAACTGTTAACATTAACAAAGTTCTGCACTTAACACCTGTAAAGTAACTAACTAAGGGGTGTAAGCGGGCATTATCCCCCCTCTCAGGATTCAAATCCTTTCAAAGGGCGCATTCCCCAGGGTTTTCTATCGGAAGGTAATGTGTTGCTTTAGATACTTTTGGTTAATGAAAACTGTTTATTCGTAAGTTAGGTACGTTATGTTAAATATTACTATGACAATGTGAAAATAACACTGATTTGTTAGAGAAATGATGAGTTTTTGTAAGATATTACTGTGTTAACTGACGATGATGTGTTAGAAACGTGAGCCTGGGTTAAGTTTTTGTTGAGTAATGTTAGGTTTGCCCTAGAAATTTGATAATGTCTACGTTTATTCATAGGTCAAATGATGTTATACTCGAAACGAGTGAACACTTTTGGACAAAACAGGTAGTGTCAATTCATAGTTCCAAGATGTTGGTATCTTTGATGAAGATTGGTCACTTTGTTAGGGATTTTGTTAGATAATCGGCTTTACCTGTTCTGATATGCGACGAAAAGTGGGAACTATATAGAGTAATTGTAATGACCTGTTACGCTTTACTTACCTCTGATAATTGGGATTTCAAGATGTTAGCTGATTATTCACACGCGAGGTAGGTTTGTTGTTACATTATATTCTTAGTTCGGTTATGATATTTAGCTTTATTGATGTTAACTTTGTTGGTTAACCATATATTCGTAGGTAGTATATAAAGAACTTATTTTTATGTTATGTTTCTCCAAAAATGATACTCAAAATGCTTGAATCAACAGTTCAATAGATCACAGGCAGGGGGGATGGGTAGGGGACTGCAGGATGGGTGGTTTGATTTACTGATTTACTGATTTACTGCTTAAATCAGTAAACTATTACGCTTTACTGTGATATTTTTATTCAAAGAACTTATTTTTTATGTTATGTCAGGATAAAATTTTGTTATTTTTTTGTTATGTTTGGTTAAAACTATGTTATGTTTGCATTTATTAGCTGGGGATTATTATATTTAGACGAGGTTATGAATGAATTTTTTGTTTAAATATTACGAATGTTGATGTAAAAATTTTGTTTACGTTAGCATTAATATTCTTTGTCAGTATAAATGATTAGACAGGTTTATGTTAAAATTTTGTTAAATATTACGATGTTAATGCCAAATTAACATTGATATGTTAGAGATAAACTTGAACAAGTGTAAATAGGTTACGTTTTATACGAGTATAAAACGTAACCTATTCATGTTAAGTGCGGAATGTTGTTATGTAGTAGTTTATTCGTACGTATGGTGTGTTAGGTTTGTCGTTGTAACATTATATTCTTAGTTCAGGTTAAATGTTATGTTAGCTGTATTAAAATGTAAAAAACGTTGTTACATTTTAGATAAAATTTGATGGTAGTATATATAAAGAACTTATTTGTGTGTTATGTGTGGGGAATAAAACTTGTTATGTTTACAGTTATTCTTGGTCTGTATGATAATTAGACAAGGTTATGATAAATTCTTGTTATATTACTGTGTCAATGTACAATTAACGTTAATATGTAGAGAAATGCTTTGGAACAAAGTATGAATAGGTTACGTTTTGTATGCAATGTTTAGTTACTTACAGGTGTTAAGTGTGGAACTTGTTATGTTAACAGTTTATTCGTGTTTAAGTTGTGTTAAGGTTTGTCTTGTACATTATTTTCTTAGTTGATGAGCTATGTTAGCTTTAATTAATGTAAAAACATTGTTTATGTTAGCATATATTCGCTGGCTAGGTATATAAAGAACTCATTTGTGCTATGTTTATCCGAAATGATACTAGAAATGCGACGTAAATTACGATTTTAATGTAAAAATTAACATTGATTATTTAGAGATATGCTTGAAAAAAGTGTGAAATACGGTTGCGTTTGGTACGCTTGTGCTAAGGTAATTTACTGTTGTTAAAGTGGAACTTTGTTAATGTTAGTTGTTTATTCATGCGCAAGGTGTGTTAGGTTTTTGTCATTGTACATTATATTTTCTTAGTTCTGGTAATGCTCTGTAAGCTTTATTAATGTGGGAAACATTTACGTTAGCATATATTCGTTAGGTAATATAAAGAACTTATTTTTGTACTATGTTATCGTTGTTGTTGTTGTTGTTGTATTTGTTGTTATTGTTGTTGTCTAACGAGAATATATATTTTTTTGATCTGATATGGTTCGTTCGTGCGTCGTATCTTTTGTTTACTTTCTTCTAATTGGTTGAAAGAAAGAATCTTATTACCTTTAGGATTGTTTATACACTCTATTTTCCTCAGTAGGATATTTTTCGCCGTGCTGATATGATGACATCTCCCCGCATCTCTACGCTTGTTGTTGATAACTTCACGAGGAGTTTTTTTTCCTAAATGTTGCTGTGTCTTTGTAAGATTAAACGTTAATATGTTAGAAGATTTGCTTGAAAAAGTATGAATAGGTTTTACGTTTTGCATGCATGTTAGTTAACTTTACAGGTGCTTAAGTGCAGAACTTTGTTAATGTTTAACAGTTTATTCGTATGTAAGTTGTGTTAGGT
>JABUQX010094211.1:70000-75000 GCA_015478945.1 Trachelipus rathkii
TTTTAGTATTATTTGACAAAAATTAATAAACAGGTATAAAATTTACAAATCAAACATATAATTTAGTAACAGACATTGTCCAATTCCCACTGTTGAATGAATGTCATTGCCTAATTGGTGAAATTTGTAAAGGTAAACGGTATTGCTATTGTTACTGATAGTAATGAGATAGCAGGACTATCTTAAGTAAAGTAATTAAGTAATATATTTAAATTTATATTATTTAAACTTGGAACATTGTCGCCATCATAATCTGAAGCTCTGGGAATCTAGAAAGTTAGCTATCAATAATTCAGTAGTTGCTACCTAGAAACTAGGCAGGCTTTCACTGGATACCTCCCCAGGAGCTGCCCACGAGCCCACCAGGTCTGAGTATTAAACTTTTTATGGTAAAACCCGGGTAAAATTGGGAGATTGAAAGAATTTTCTCTACTTTTGGTCTTGGTTGGTCAAAAGTTCGAAATAGACTTGGGTCAGAAAAAGCTGAAAAGCTTGTAAGGATATATATCTAAGACAGGTTAGACAGCCAGAGAGTTACTAGTGGGAAATAAAATTGGAAAATGCGATTCATTCGCTGACTTAAATTCAATCTAATGTTATAAATTAGTTTTATACTTTATTGCAAACTATATAAATTTATAAAATAATGGAAATTCAAAACATATTCTAGTAAATTTACAACCAAAGAGGAAAGAATTTATAACCAAAGAGGAAAGAATTTTTACTTTTTTATTTACTGAAAAGTTTATTTAGTAATTTTAATAATGGAATTTAGCTATTATCTTCTAGTCAATAAAATTTAAAGTGACTATTGTACTCTGTACTTTTGCATTAAATTTTGAAAATTATTTTTTTTTCATTCTCCTTTATTTCAAATATTTTAAAGGTTTATCAGTAAAAATCTTGAACAAAATGCATCCGAGCTTACTAATAATGAAACATAATATAGTTGTTATTATTGCCTATTAGTAATTATTAAAAATATCTCTCATATTGTTGAAAATAATAGCTAAATTTTTTTTTTTTTTTTTTTTTTTTTTTAAACACTTGAAGCTGGGCTTTTTTTGTTTTTAATAGGTGGGCCTTTTACATTTCTAGGGTGTTTTTTTGTTGGGGAGGGTTTTTTAATGCCAACCCTGCTATTAAGGTGATTGATTTCTGTTAGGAGAGAGTAAACACAAGAGTATTCATAAGTATACTAGAGTTGGTGTAGGTAGAGATGGTATCGAAGTAAAAAGTATGATTGATTTTGTGTTGGTGAAGAAGGAGAGATATTGAAGTATGTGTTGGATGTTAAATCAGAGAGGGGGTTAGGAATGGCATTATCAGATCATTATGTTTTTTTTATGTAAAATTAAGTTAGTGGAGGCTTGGATAGAGAGGAAAGTGATAAGGAAAGAGGTGGACAGAATTAGGAATGAGAAGTTAAGTGAACAAGGTAACAAGGATAAGTATTTAAGAGGGCTTGCAAGTAAATCAGTTGAATGTGAACAAGTTGAAACTGAACAAATCTGGAAGCAAATGATGGAAGCAGTTGTCATTAGTGCAAAAGAAGTATGTGGATGTGCTAAAGTAGGAGGTAAGAATGTTAACATTGAGTGGTGGAATGAAGAGGTGATGCAAGCGGTTAAAAGCAAAAAAGAAACGTGGTTGAATGTACTAAAAGCTAATGATGAAGTTTTAAAAGAAAGATGTTTGGAATTATATAAGGAGGAAAAAAGGAATACTAAAAAAATTTATACGTAGGAGGAAAAAAGGAATACTAAAAAGATTCATACGTAGGAGGAAAAAAGAGGTAAATAAACAGTTTGGATGAAGGATGAATGTGGACTTACAAGGGAATAGGAAGCTCTTCTGGAAGGAAGCGCGAAAGGTTAAGAATGAGAATAAGGGAAATCTGCTTAGAATAATGAATAGGGATGGTTCTTTCGCAACTGATGAAATGGATACATTGACAGTAATGAAGAGGTGATAGTGAACGTGTGTATGTTTGTTGGTTGCAAGAAGGCACAGGTATTTTGGGGATGCGGTCATTAGTAAGGAGGAGGTAATGGGTAGAGTGAGAAAGTTGAAGAATGATAAATCTACAGTCATAGATTAAATTACTGGTAAAATGATCAGAAACGGAGGCGAGATGGAAGTTGTGAATCAAAGCGTTTATGGAGGGTAAAGTTCCGAGGGATTGGAGGAGAGCAGTAATAGTACCCTTATATAAGGGTAAGGGGGTAACGGTAACTGTAGTTATTATAGGGGAATTAGTTTTTTGAGTATTTTAGGGAAGATATATGCTGGTATTTTGGTCGAAAGAGTACGTCAAATGACTGAAAGACTGATTTGTGAAGAACAAAGTATCTTTAGAAGTGGTAGAGGATGTGTGGATCAAATCTTTACATTGAATTGATTAAGAAGATGAGAGAGAAGAAGAATAAATTTTATTTAGGGTTTATGGATTTGCAACAGACGTATGATAGGATTAATAGGGAAGCTCTATGGCAGGTGTTAGTGATATGTAGTGTTGGAGATAGACTTTTGAATGGAATCAAAAGGATGTATGACGATAGTGAAGTGTGTGTAAGAAAATGAAAAGTGAATGGTCGAATGTGATTGGTTTAACATTAATAGCGGAGTGAAGCAGGAATTTGTTATGTCTCTTTGGTTATTCAATTTATATATGGATATGGTTATGAAAGAATTATAGTTGGGGTGGCAGGTGAAGGTGGTAGAATGGTGGAGAATGGATGAGAGTGGAGAGTGCCCTACTTATTATATGCGGATGATTTGGTTTTGTGGCGAATCTGAAGAGAGTTTGAGAGGATTCTTAGAGAGATTTGGTAGGGTGTGTATTAGGAGAGGTTTGAAAATAAACGTAGATAAGAGTAAGGTTATGGTTGTGAGTGAAGACAGTCATCGGTGTGAAGTTATGTCAGATAGTGAGCAGCTGGAACAAGTGTCTGAGTTTAAATATTTAGGATATATGTTGGATGAAAAAGAAACAGATGATGCACAGTCGTTATAAAGTTGTGAATGGCAGGAAGGTAGGTGGCTGGTGCAATTAAATCCTTGGGAGAGGTAAAGGGATTAAGTCTTGAGTGCGCTAGGGTCTTACATGTGGGTATATTGGTACCTGTGTTAATGCATAGTAGTGAGACTATGGTCTGGAATAAGAGGTATAGATCTAAAGTGCAATGTGTTCAGATGGACAAACTTAGGTTCGTTTTAGGTGTGAGAAGAATTGATAAAATGAGGAATGATCGTATTAGAGAGTTGAGTAGTGTGATGAAAAAAATAAATGAGAAAATAAATGAAAGTACGTTGAGATGGTTTGGTCATGTGGAAAGGATGAATTATAGTCAGTTGGTTAAGCGGCTATATAGTGGTGAGTGCGCTGGGAATCAACCGGCTGGAAGACCGAAGAAAATGTGGATTGAGTCAGTAAAGGAATGCCTGGAGGAGAGAAATGTGAGTTTGGAAGAGGCGAGAAGAAAGGTGCATAATAAGAGTGAATGACGGGGTTTAGTGAGGGGGTCTAATAATTTACTCCAGATGTGCTTTTTCCTTTTTCATCGCAGGATATGTTGGTTTTGGAGACGCATTTCTGTGTTTTTCTACGATCTGCAAGATGTACTGCAGTTGCTCTTCATTATTTGTTAGGTGGGTGTTAAATGGCTATTAGTGCAACCGCCCTTTTAGCATTATCATTAACAACACTCCTTTTTCGACATATTTTCTTGCTTTAATGTATTCATCATTTTCACTCCATTCCGAATGATCTGATTGAAGAAATGATGTTGGGAGTGACAACTTCTCGAAGAAGTGCTTGCTTTTTGAGGTGATGAAACTTGCCAGCGTGTATTCTGAGACAACCTTATCCTTATAATCAAGAGATAATCTATTTGAAGGCCTTTCAAAGGCTGACTTATTCATAGCTGGAACCATTTGCCTCTTCATATCACTCGTGCCCAGCTCGTGCTATCCATCTTGCTCGATGCATGGCACCTGGTGTCACAAAATGAACTCCTTTAGGGGGAACGTCTCCAAGAAATATAATAGTCAACTCCAAAAGTTCAGCATAATCTTTCCTTGAATGTATTTCTCTAATTCCTGTTTACAGAACGGAACAATTGCCTTTTTCTCTAGAATGCTTGATTAATTAGTCTGATAATGTAATTGTCTTTATTTATTGTTCCCAACTGGTTTGAAATCGTTTAGACAGCTGTGCCTCTGGTCCAGCAGGTGATCCAAGACACTTGTCAAATACATCAGAAATTATTATTTCATTAATATGATGTCGACAGGCCAGTTGAAGCAGTGATCGCCCAAGCTTGGATTCTATTATGGTGCAAGCTCCTTGTTTATTACCTGTATTGCTGGCAGTGGTGTCGAAACACATGGCCTGTATATTATTTGCTAAGTTCCAATCTTCCAAATATTCAGTTACAGCATTTGCAATATCAATGCTTTTCCCTGAGCAAAGTTTTGAGACTTCTACGAGTTTTAAATTTCCTACTGTTGATACTAGGATAGATAAAATAATCGCTCTGTATTTTTGCAATCATTGATATCTTCAATAATTTTTCCATCCCAGTGTACAGTCACTGGTACCTCTATTACAAGACTCTGTTTTATATTCTCAGCTATTGTTTTACGTATAGTGTTTCTTTACCTTTACAACGTGACTCAAAACAATGTCATTGACATTGATTTCAAGGGCATTAGCAGTAAATGCTAACACCATAAAAGTACTGCGATTATTTCTTTTTGTCTTGTCCAACGCCCATGCCATATCAGATGTCACAATACGTGTTTTCAGACACTGTCCCCTAAATGAAGGTTTGGACTTAGAAACATTACTATTGTGTGGATCCACTTTCGGAGTTATCACTCTCACTATTAGAACTCGAGCTAAATTCTACAACTATTGACATTTCTCCTTCCTTTTATTCTCACGTTTTTTTGTGCTTCCAATTTCTCGCCATTTTCCGTTTTCTAGCTTCTCTAGT
>JABUQX010094211.1:80000-85014 GCA_015478945.1 Trachelipus rathkii
TAGCAAGTTTATATTTCTCCAAAGATTCAACACCATCCGATAGGATGTAAGCAAATACAACATGCGGCACTAAACCATTTTTCTGCATATTTCGGTTCAACGGCACTCATCGCTCACGCCAGAGAAGTAAACGTATCCTGGGTGATAGTTATTAAGGATTCCTGTATATTGCATTATACGGGAAACCACAATGTTTCGGTGTAAATATCGTAGATTACACCATGAGCTTAATATGAATAGCCTCGAATATGTCAACATCTTTAAGATGAGCCTTTAAGTCGTTTTTCATATCAAACAAAGTCGTTATTTTTCAAATGCCCGAACAGCAAAAGCAATACCTACGCATGAATGTGACAGCATCATTGGGTTTCACCACGGCCAACATCCCTACTTTAACATTATCAGAATGCAGTGAAAGCAACATCTATTCTATTATATCCTCCTCAAGCTGTCAACCTTTGATTTCAGCAGAGGCGAATGTCCTCAGATGACAACACTACTCATTCTTACCCAAAGCTTCAACCAGCTGTCGATAATCTTGAGGATTCTTCAACCGATATGATAAGGTCTATACCTGCACCTCCAATTGAATACAAACAATTTTGCGTTTCCATTCGTTTTAACGAAAAAATGTAATTGACACTCGTTGGTAATTACGAGGTCCTCGTAAAGAGGACCATTCGTGGACAAGAATGACAGAGTCCAATAACCAACACAGCGAAAAATGCCGTTACTGAGAAATTCGATGTATAACAGATCCTAAAAGTAACGAGATTCTTGTCTTTCATAACAATCAAACAGAAAGTAACAAGAAATACAAACGCACTAACGAACCATAATCAAGTTCAAAGGGGTATATATTTTCGTAGACAACAACACAACAACACAATAACATAGTAACAAAAATAAGTTCTTTACTAACATAACACGAATATTTGCTAACATAACATTGTTTTTCACATTAATAAAGCTAACATAGCATATACCAGAACTAAAGATATAATGTACAAATAACAAAATCTAACACACCTTTACGCTAGAATAAAACAACTACATTAACCAAAAGTTCATACTTAACAGCAGTAACGTACCTAGCACAGCAACATACAAACGTAACCTATTCCACTTTTTCCAGGCATTCTCTAACATAACATTGTTAATTTTACATCAACAACGTTTACGTAGCATTTAGAGTATCATTTCGGATAAACCAAGAACAAAATGAGTTCTTTATATACTAACGACAACGAAATAAATGCTAACATAAACAAAGTTTCATATTAAAGCTAACATGCATCATATGAACTAAGAAAATTATGTACAAAGACATCTTACACAACTTAAGCACGAATAAAGGTTAACATTAACAAAGTTCACACACTTAACACCAGTACAGTAACTAACATTGCATACAAATCGTAACCTATTCATACTTTTTCCAAACATATCTCTAACATATTAACGTTAATTTTACATTGACGCGGTAATATCAGACCAACGAAAAACTGTAAACATAACAAAGTTTTATCCAAACATAACACAAAAATAAGTTCTTTCTATACTAACCATCGAATATGCTGACGTAACAACGTTTTTTTACATTAATAAAGCTAACATACATAACCTGAACTAAGAATATAATGTACAACGACAAACCTAACACACCATACGTACGAATAAACCACTAACATTAACAACTTCCGCGCTTAACAACAGTAAAGTACCTACACTTTCGTACAAAACGTAACCTATTCACTACTTTTTCAAGCATCTCTCTAACATATCAATGTAACTTTACATTAACATCGTAACATTTAACAAAAGTTTAGCATAAACCTGTCTAATCATCATACTGACCTACGAATATATGATTAACCAACAAAGTTTTAGCATCAATAAAGCTAACATATCATATACCGCAATCTAGGAATATAAAATGTACAAAATGCAAACTAACATACTGCGTATGAATAATCAGCTAAGATCCTGAAAATCCCCTACTTTTCAAAGGTAAATGTGGCTTACAGGTCATACAATACTCGATATGTTCCCCTTTTTCCCGATCAGCAACAAGTAAAAGCCATATTATCTAACAAAATCCCTTAACAAAGTGACCAATCTAACAAAGAACCACCAACTTGAACTATGAATTGACACAACCTTCATCAAAGTTCACTCGTTTGAGTATAAAACATCATTTGACCTATGACTAAACGTAGACATTAGCAAAATTTAGGCAAACCTAACATTACTCAACAAAAATTAACATAGGCTCACGTTTCTTAAACACATCATCCGTCAGTTAACCAGTAATATATTACAAAAAACTCATCATTCTCTACAAATCATGTTAATTCAATTGTATAGTAATACTTTAACATAAACGTACCTACACTTACGAATAAAACAGTTTTCATCAACCAGAGTATATAAGCACACATTACTCCAGAGAAACCCAAGGGGACGCCCCATGAAAGGGTGTGAATTCTTCGAGGGGGATCACCCCGAAGGGGTGTAAGGGGCTTTACCCCTCCTTCCCCGCCCCTTTCACACCCTTTTCATGGGCGCATCCCTTGGGTTTTCTCTCGGAAGGTAATGTGTTGCTTTAGATACTCTTGGTTGATGAAAACTGTTTATTCGTAGTTAGGTACGTTATGTAAATATTACTATGACAATGTGAATATAACACTGTTTGTTAGAGAAATGATAGTTTCGTAAGATAATTAACTGTGTTAACTGACGATGATGTTGTTTAGAACCGTGAGCCTAGGTTAAGTTTTGTGAGTAATGTTGTTTGCCCTAGATTTTGCTAAATGTCTACGTTTATTCATAGTCAATGATGTTATACTTGAAACGAGTGACACTTGATGAAGATAGTGTCAATTCATAGTTTCAAGATGGTGGTACTTTGATAGATTGGTCACTTGTTAAGGGATTTTGTAGATAAATGGCTTTTACCTGTTGCTGATATGAGCGAAAAGTGGGAACATATCGACTATGTATGACCTGTTAGCCACTTTACCTTTGAAAAGTAGGGAATTTTCAGGATGTAAGCTGATTATTCATACGCGAGTATTTAGGTTTGAATTTGTACATTATATTCCTAGTGCGGTTATGTATGTTTGCTTTATTTGATCTAAAAACTTTGTTGTTATCATATTTCGTAGGTCAGTATGATGATTAGACAGGTTATGCTAAATTTTTGTTAAACTGTTCGATGTTAATGTAAGTTAACATTGATATGTTAAGATATGCTAAAAAGTGTGAATAGGTTACGTTTTTGTACAAAGTGTTAGGTACTTTACTTTGTTTAAGCGCGGAGTTTTGTTAAATGTTAGTGGTTTATTCGTACGTATGGTTGTGGTTTCGGTTTGTCGTTGTACATTATATTCTAGTTCCGGTGATGTATTTAGCTTTATTATGTAAAAAACAATGTTACCTCAGCATATATCGATGGTTAGTATATAAAGAACTTATTTTTGTGTTGATGTTTGGATAAAATTTGTTATGTTTTACAGTTTTTCGTTGGCTGTAATGATAATTGGACAAGACTTATGATAAATCCTTGTTAAATATTAATATGTCAATGTAATTTAACGTTAATATGTCAGAGATATTTGGAAAAAGTATGAATACGGTTACGATTTTGTATGCAATGTTAGTTACTTTACAGGTGTTAAGTGTGGAAACTTTGTTAATGTTAACCCTTTATTCGTGTTGTGTTTAGTTTGTCGTTGTACATTATTTTCTAGTTCATATGATGCTATGTTACCTTTATTAATATGAAAACCTTGTTATGTTATGCATCTATTCGATGGTTAGTATGATAAAAGAATTAATTTTGTGCTATGTTTATCCGAAATGATACTCTAAATGCTAACGTAAATCAGTTGTTGATGTAAAATTAACAATATGTTAGAGATGCCTGAAAAAAGGTGTGAATAGGTTACGTTTGTATGCTGTGCTGGTACTTAACTGCTGTTAAGTATGGAACTTTGTAATGTTAGTTTGTTTATTCAAGCGTAAGGTGTGTTAGATTTTGTTATTGTCCATTATATTCTTAGTTCTTTTTAATGCTATGTTAGCTTATTTAATGTGAAAACAATGTTACGTTAGCATATTCGTTTGTTGGTTAAGTATATAAAGAACTCATTTTTGTACTATGTTATTGTTGTTGTTGTTGTTGTCTAACGAGAATATATACCCCTTTTGAACTGATATGGTTCGTTCGTGCGTTGTATTCTTGTTTACTTCTTCTGATTGGTTGAAAGTAAGAACCTCTAACTTTTAGATCTGTTTATACATCCGAATTTCGTCAGTAAGGCATGTTTTTTCGCTGTGTTTGGTATGACTCTCATTCTGCTCCTACGAATGTTCTCTTTACGAGGACCTTCGTAATACCCAACGGTGTGTCAATTACAATTTTTTCGTTAAACGAATGGAAAGCAATATATTGTTTGTATTCCAATTGGAGGTGCAGGTAATAGACCTTTAATCGGTTGAAGAATTACTCAAGATTATCGACAGCGTTGAAGCTTGGGTAAAGAATGAGTATGTCATCTGAGACATCGCCCCCTGCTGAAATCAAAGGTGACAGCTTGAGAGGATATAATAGAATAGATGTTGCTTTCACTGCATCTGATAATGTTAAAAGTATTGATGTACGCAACTATTGGAAACCAATGATGCTGTCACATTCATGCGTACGTGTATAGGTTTCACTGTTCGGTCACTGAAAATATAACAGCTTTGTTTGATATGAAAAACGCTTAAAGTCTCATCTTAAAGATGTTGACATACTCGAGAACTTAAATACATATAGCTCATGGGTAATCTACGATATTTTTCCACCGAAACATGTGGTTTCCCCGTATAATGCAGTATACAGAAATGCCTTAATAACTATCACCCAGGATACGTTTACTTCTCTCTCTGGCGTGAACGAGTGAGTGCTGTTGAACCGAAATATGCAGAAAAATGGTTAGTGCTGAAGAACGCATTTCTACTTACGTCT
>JABUQX010094213.1:0-5000 GCA_015478945.1 Trachelipus rathkii
GTTTTTTCGGGACTCCCTCTATGTTACGACGCTTCTTCTTGACGATTCTTATTTTGACAGGACATCCAATCGTGGTGGTGGCCTGTAAAAGTCCGAATTAAGTTCGTGAGTGGACAAGTTCAGAGGATAGTACTCCTGCTCATTACACTGAATTTCGGGGTATTTTCTTGGTGATTTTTTAGATTTTCCCTTGCATTTCGCCTATATAATTAGGTTTCCTCTGTGCGTACCTATCTTCATTTAAAGACCGTATACCTCGATTTCCGACTCGTCTGAGCTACGACACTGGTATTACGCCTTCTCTCAGAATTTTGGAACAGATTCCCGACAGGCGCCCCTTCTATTATATGAAACGTTTCGCCCCGAGGCACCGCACACGCTCTCACTATTGCTACGGAATACCCCTTTTTAGAGGAGTGTCGTACACAATCCTGTATCCACACTATAATTGACGAAATATCCCGGAGGCATTATAGTCTCCAGGTCAAGCTCAATACGGTCTGACATTGCGCTAAAGATCGAACCAGACGCTCTTTCCACTTTACGGATCCGTTGAGCTTATTTTCGCATTTGCTTGACTTACGTATATTCTTTGTCCACAACGAGCTGATATCAGAGGAACTAGCGACATCGCAACTCTACTATATCATCATTTGTCGAAGGTATTAATTTAGGCTGTTAATAAATGTCGCATACATTTCGACTATACTGATCTATACATTAATCGTATGTTATAGCGTATATTTGTTTCTCACAGTCAAATGAATTCTAAACTTTTATTAGCTTTCATTTTGGTTGATTTTTATAATTATAATGTTGATTTTATTCTCAATCGACCACTGATTAGCTACAAATAATAACTTTTTGGATACACTGTTTGAAGAGGTGATTTTAACTTTAATGAGTTATATTTCAAGCACTGGATAGTTTCTTGCTCAGCCTATCAGCGTACGTCTTTTCGTCAGAGTAACTATATATCCATCACATTTTATTTTGCATTTTCGAAACAAATTATCTTAACACGCTGATTCGAATGTTATTAGTATTCGTGCATCGCTCGTAGGAAAGAAGAAAAAATACAGTATGTTCAAATGAAAATAGGGTAGTGAAGATATATGAAACATTATGTTAGAGCTGATTCACGCAAACTGTATTGTTATTTAAACTTGTAGCTATTTAGTAAGTAGGAATTTCGAGAGAAGTAGAAATAGAATTATAGCACTCCATAAGCATATAAAAATATAAAAATTTGCCATTGACATTATTATAATTATAGTGCACAATTGGAATATTTATATATTATATTTACGCTGATTCCAACGAATGTTATTTGTTTTTTGGGTACGCTATGTGTTTTTTGAGAAAAATAATTAAATACCCAATAAAATAATAAAATTTTTGGCCCATTATTGAATATTTTTTATACGCTGATTCCACGAATGTTATTAGTTTACTTGTATTCTTGTAGATATCGTAGTTTTTGAGAAAAAAAATGAGTGAAGTATGGCCATATAAACCACAATAATCAAAAAAATTTTTTGCCATTTTTATAGACAATTTTTTACGCTGATATTCACGAATGTTATAAGTTTTATACTTGTGCTATGTAGTTTTCGAGAAATAATAATATTAATATAATAAATTAAAAAATTTATTTATTTTCCACATTTTTTAAGAACAATTTTATATCGACTGATTCACGATAAATTGATTATTAGTTATTCTTGTTAGAGCTATCTTACTTTTTTAGAGATAAAATAAAATCCTCCAAAAAACCAAAAAAATTTATTTGAGCTAATTTATTACGAACATATATTTTCATTTACTGTGATTCACGAATGTTGATGAAGTTACATCTTGTAGCTATACTAGTGAGAAGTTATTTCGAGAAAAAATAAATATTACCAATAAAAGAAATTCAAATTATTTTTTTTTCCATTTTTTGAACAATTTTCTTACGTTGATTAATATTCCAACGATTAGTTAATTTGTTTTCTTGTAGCTATCGTTAGTTTTATATGTGAGAAAAAATTAAAATATGCCACAAAACAATAAAATTTTATTTTAGGTCACAATTATTTTAGAACAATTTTATCTTACGTGAATTCAACGATGTTTATATATATTTTCTGTAGCTTATCTGTAGTTTTCTAGAGAATAATAAATTAAGCTACCAAAAATTCAAAAATTAATTATTTGCCATTTTTGAAACAATTATCTTAGCTGGTTACGATATTATTTGTTTTCTTGTAGTATCGGTAGTTTTTGAGAGGAATAAGATACATTTAAAAAGATCAAAAAAAATTTTTAATAGTAATTTCATTCGTATATCATCTTGTCTCATGACGCTGATTCACGAAGTATATAATTAAAGATTACTTGTAGTATCGTGTTTGCGCTGAACGACCAAATTCGCATACCCTACAATCTGTTTTTTTCATTTTTAGAAAGTATTATTTAGCTGATTCACGAATGTTTAGTTGTTCCTTGTAGATATTCTAAGTTTTCGAGATACTGTCGTTAACACACTCGATCTTTGTATAGATCAATATGTGACTCCCAGGTTTCGGAGGACTAATATAGTCGAAGCTGAAAATGCAATTTCAAAACAATTATTTCCCTTGTTTTAAACCCTGACAAGATAAATCTAATAACATTCGTGGAATAAGCGTAAATCGAAGGTCTAAGTGTTAAGTTCGAAGGTCTAAGTGTTAAGTTCGAAAGGTCTATAAGTGTTATCGAAGGTCTAATGATGTTAAGTGAGGTCTAATAAGTGTTAGTTCGAGAAGGTCTAAGTGCTTAAATGATACGTAATAGTACTAAAGTGATTATAAGTCGTAAAGGTCTTAGTGTTAGTCGATAAGGTCAAGTGTTAAGTTATACGAAAGGTCTAAGTGTTAAGTCGAATAGGTCTACGTCTTAAGTGAAGGTTATCATAATAGAGTAAGTCGAGTCTAATGTAAAGTTCCGGGTTATAAGGTGCTAAGTGAAGGTTAATCAGTGAAGGTCTAGATAGCGGATTTAATTGGTTTAGGTTAGTGATTTTTTCTATTGTTTGATTTATCTATAAAGTGATAGCTTTATTTATTTTTCATAAATTCGTTTATTTGAATTATTATTTTATTATATTTATTATTATATATAATATATAATTAATATATATATATATATATTATATATATATATATATATATATATAAATATATTTATTAATATATATATATATTATTTATATATTATTATTATATATTTTATATAATATATTATATATAATTATTATATATATATCTATTATATCTTATATTATTTAATATATCTTTATATATATATATATATTTAATATATGGTTTTTTAGATGTCTAGCTTGACATCATGTACTTAAGAGACACAGCAATATTACAGTAAATGGACAATATACCTTTGCAATATGCATGGGCATCAGAAAAAAAAGCTTTTGAGACCGAAAAAAATAGGGCTCAGAGTGTTAGGGGTGTTAATAGTAACGATACCTCACGGGTAGACACTACCCGATGTTCTAATGAGTCGGGGTCTCTCAGGCCTTATCTAGGTGGATATCAGGGGGATATCCCTCATCTACGTAGGGATTAGGTCTCTATATAATATCCTCAGGAACTCACCTGCTCTATTTGGTCTTTGGAGTGTCTAGCTGGAGGGTATTTCACCTGAACCATACCCTATCGGGGTATGATCACATCCCTCATTGTCACCTCAATTGCGCTGTAAGCCCATCACTTAAAAGGGTAAAACTCTTTAGGGGTTCGAGCCAGAGCCCTATATTGGACTATGTATATATTTAATATTATTATTATATTATTATTATTTAATTATTATTAATTTATTTATATTTATTTATTAATTATTATTTAATTTATTTATATTTATTTATTTATTTTTATTATTATTTATATAAATAAATATAATAATATTAAATATAATATATAATAAATATTAAATAATATAAATAAATAAATATATTATAATATAATAATAATTAATTTTTATTTATATATTAAAATTGACATAAGCGAAATAATCTAGTTTCAAGAAATTTAAAATAAAAATATATTCAGATATATTTATGGCAAACATAAATTTACGATATAACCGAAGGTTAATATCTAAAGCTCTGCTAGTCTTAATATCATTTGCTAAATATATATCGAGTATACGATTTTTTAATTTTTTTTTAATATTTATTTTCTCACACCTATGCGTCAACATTCTATGGTCAAGGGTTCTCAATGCTCTCTATTGATTGCATTACGATTAGGTTGGTTTACCGTCTCCACCACAAAGTAGATATAAATTATGCTATTTTTGTTATATATTAATTCATCTTCTAAGAAACTCATTTGCTCATAGTATCTCACTAATATGTGAAATATAAGCATTTCTATTCATTTTCAGATTAAGGATATTATCACGATATTTTTCTTTCAAAGATAGTTCTTTGTCTTAATTAATTTTTTGTTCTTTATGGAGATTAAGAAGTAGGCTATCTGCCCGTGAGCCGGGGGCCTAGTCCTTTATCCCTTAACTATTTCGCTCCTATTTCTTGATATACGATACTATTCAGTATTAGCTTAATACTATAACATTTACCGTATAGGATCAGCGTAAGATATTTGTTCTAATAAATGTAGAATAAAAAATTATTTTTGATTCTTTGGGAATATATTCAATATTATTTAAATTTTTATTATTTTTTCTCAAACTTATGATAAGATAAAGAAAATACTATATTAATAATTCGTAGGAATATGAGATGAAAATTGTTTCTATAAATAATATATGTAAAAAATGAATAAATTTATTATTAATTTTTTTTGGTGTGTATATATATTTATTTATTATTTAATTTTTATTTTTCTCGAATAAATACTAACGTTAATAAGCTAACAGAAACTATAATAAGATTATCGAGTAGGATCTCAAGGTGATAATAAGATTGTTCTAATAAATGTATGAAATCAGAATTA
>JABUQX010094213.1:12500-20000 GCA_015478945.1 Trachelipus rathkii
CTTTATGATTGGTTAGCTTAAGTCGTTTAAACAAAATTATGAATACGATAAATGCTATGAAAATGATTAGGACAAGGAAGGAGCTTGATAAATAGGAAATAGTAGGAACATATGAAAATAGATTGGAATGGTGATCTGAGGAAGCGTTAATATAATCTAATTGGTTATCCCAAATAATTTTTGGTGATTTTACAAAATATGGAGATTGGGTAAAAGTATGATTTATAAACGAAAACAAAACCGGTATATCAATAATGGAAGAATTTATCAATTTCATAGATTTCAACACATGGGCAAGATTGGTAAAATGATATTGATTTGTTGTTAAGACACATCCTTGATTCAATACAAAAATACTGGAGAGAGATAAGGTAGATTGAGAATCTGAATATAAGCAGTTAAGTTGAGCGTCAACAGGGCTGTTAAAAGAGATGATAATTTTGGAATGAGCAGAGATGGAGTAATGTTCATCGGTGATATGATATTCATGATTGCAGTGTAAGGGAGTAGAAGACTTGACGTTCATGAAAGTGTTATTCGTATATAGGAACAATTCACAGGAAGGAGAAGTAAATGAATTGAGAGATTGAAACATGGAACATATAGAATTATTCTAAACATGGAGACATGGAAGAAAATAGAATGTTAGACATGAAACTATACTTCATAACAAATTTGTTTACGAAAAACATAGAATATTTTGGTCGAAAAATTATTCTAGAATGTCCTTTAGAAGTTGGGAGTGGGGAATGGAATCATTCTATAAGATTTGTAAATGTTCTGGTCCGAGAAGGGAATGATAGTGACAATACTGTAAGTGTAAGGGATAGAATCTACAATATTCCAAGTGAAAGAAAGGAATTCGTAGAAGTTTTGGTGAAGGGAGTAATGGTATTTAAATGAGTGACTAATAATCCTTCTAAAACAAAAGGTTTAAGATTTAAGAAGGAATATAGAGTGAAATGTCTTTTGATTAGCTAATAAGTAAGCGTCTAGGATGTTATTACGTAATTCTAATAGATTTTGAATATATGTATTTAATATGGAAAAATAGGAATCTAACAAATTGATAGCGTTTAAGAAATAAAAAGATAAATGTAAATTTTGAGTTTGATTCCTTAAATCATCTACTGATTGAGTCAAGGAAGATAGTGAGTTCGTGTTAGATTTTAATTGGTCACTAAAACGAAGAAATAGAGAATTTACATTGTTAGATTGTTCAGATAAGAAAGCTATTCTTTTCTGCATGGATTGAACGTCTTCATCCATGGCAGTGCCAAACAGAGATCTTAGGAACTTTCCACCAAGATCCAATAATTAATCCACGTTTTTCGCGAAAGAAATCGTTTAGAAGAGTATGAATTGATCCAGGGATCGTTTAAAAGAAACAACAGTTATTGTTGTAAGCTATGAGAAGCGTATCTTTCTAGAATATCTAATTGGTATACATAAATGTGGTTGTTTTGATTCCATAAAGAACCACTGAAAGATTTAAAAGAGAAATATGTTAAGTTGTGCCTCTTAAATCTGTCGTGATTTTCATTTCTTTCTTTTTTGATGACGGCAGGGGGAAGATAATCACAGGAAAACGTGCTGGTGTTAGTATGAGAACGGAGAGTTTTATCATTATCATTTATGTCGAGATTATATATTTTATTCCGGAAAAAGGGGGAGGAAAGATTTATGAATGTTTTCTACATCAGTATTTGAACTTTTCAATTGAAGATATATCTCTTCAGTATTACGAAGATCTACTCGTAAATCTAAGTAGCCGGAGATGAATTTGACATTGCTTTCAAAGTCCATGATTAAGCCAGGATTAATTAAGATAGCTTGATCGATATTAGATTCACCAATGATTAAAGCATTTAAGCATAGAGAATAGAAGCGAAGCAGGAAGGATTGAGAGGATATCAAAGCTAAAGCAGACATCTGAAAGAGAAACATAATACAATTAAGCATAACATATAAAGCAATTATATTTTGATTCTTATATCTATTTTAGGTAAAGTTTTATAGTATAAAAATTTTAAATTGTCATGCATTTATATATATATACTAATATATATATATATATTATAATATATAATATTTTTATATATAAAATATATATATATATATATATATATATATATATATATATATATATATATATATAATATATATATATATATATATTATAATCCATATATTATATATATACTATATATATATTATTATATATATATTTATAATATAATATATATATTTATATATATATAATTATATATATATATATATATATAATATATATATATATATATATATAATTATATATTACTTATATCTATTTTTAAGATTTTTCATTTTTTCTCTTTAATTTTCTTTTATTTTGTAATAGGAGAAATCATAACGAGGTATATGAATTACATCACATACAAATATGACGATACATTACAAACATTGTAAACAACAAAAGGTACAATACATACAAGTATAGACTATACAAGTACAAATTAACTATATTATGTACACGATGAATAAGTACAAGAGTACAATAACACGAATGAGTTATCAAACTAATACAATAACAAATGGTACTATATACAAATACTCACAGAGAAGAACGTATACAAAATTTATCATAAACATGAAGTTTCAACATATAATTCTAGTTTCAGAACATAAAAATTTATTATATAGAAAAAAAAAATTACGTATGTACAATATTTACAGCTAACAAGTTGTAAACTCATTAATAGAACATTATATTTATTTTCATGTTCTGGTGTTTTAAATTTTTCGTATAATTTCATTTTAATTTCATTTTCTTTTTGGTATAGCTCCTATTTGGTATAGCTCATATTCTACGACAGAGGTAGAAGTACCAGCAGAAGTTGTAGCTGTTGTAGAAGTTTGAGCACTAGAAGTAGTAGGAATAAGTAAGATACATCGGTTATGGGAGTTGAATGGAACGGATGTAAAATATTCCTAACAGGATACATCCTGTGGGAATACGTAGGAGTAGTGTACTCTAAAGTGCTAGTGAATTTCGGAGATAATTTAGGGGGAAGCTTCGGGGAAAGGTTCGGACTAAGTTTAGGAGGTAACTTCGGTGGAGGTTTAGGAGGCAACTTCGGATATAATTCCGGAGGAGAAGAAGAGTCAGACGGAAACTGATCTAAGACGTCAGAAACTGACCTAGAACGTACACGAGGATTTGGAGTCCAAGATATAGTAAGAAGGGTCATTCATGAAAAGTGGAGTGCTAGAATTAACTGGAGGAGGAGTTGCTGTCTAGCATGACTACGCAGTCTCATGGGAGAAGACTCACGAGGGCCACGAAATTGGGGATGAGGACGATACGAAGGATCTTGTCGTCCTGTCATCTCTAACAATATTTCTTCGGGGAAGATGGCAGAAGTATGTACATTAGGATATTCATCATAATATCTCAATGGAGGGGGAGGTAGAGCAATTGCACCACCATCCGCACCATCTGGAGAAGGAGGAGGACTACTGTCGTGCATAGTAGTTCTTCTAGAGAGAAAGGGAGAACTATGAGGAGAAGTCTGTCCAGATGTATGAGGAGTACGAGAAGAAGTTAATTGAGGAGAACTATGAGAAATGTTTCTCCTTAAAGAATAAGTAGTGTACGGATCAAAACATTGATTCGTAGAAGAATGCACAGAAGAATGTCCTGCGGAAGGAATTCTCTGTGTTGTTTGTTGATTGCTGAGTTTGTGAATCATCTCTCAGAGTAGAGGGCATAGAAAGAGAAAAGAGATTCCGGAGATATAGGAGTCACATTTGGTCGTTGTACAGGAAGGTGTACTCGTGGAGATATCATCGGTCCTTGTTGCGTAACTTGTTGCTGTTGTGCAAGATGTTGTGTCCGGTGGTCCGCGTGCACATTTTGAGGCAATACATTCCCGTATATAACAAACTCAGGTTCAATTTCATCTGGTGTATCATCACCGGATGCACCCCCTCTGCGAGGTTGGAATCGTTCGAGCAAGGTAAAGGAGGGCTGGCGGAGGAGCAGCACGCCTAACATCCTGAAAAGGATTTATAATGATTTCAATGCGAAGAAAGGGACATTGTCCGCTTGTTTTATATAATAATAATAATATAATAATTAATAATAATAATAATAATAATAATAATAATAATAATAATAATAATAATAATAATAATAATAATAATAATAATAATAAGAAGAAGAAGAAGAAGAAAAAGAAGAAGAAGAAGAAGAAGAAGAAGAAGAAGAAGAAGAAGAAGAAAGAAGAAGAGAAGAGAAGAAGAAGAAGAAAGAAGAAGAAGAAGAAGAGAGAAGAAGAGAAGAGTACTACTACTAAATAATAAATAATTAATTACTACTACTAATAACAATATTAATAGGATAAATTATAATAATAATAATAATAATATAAATAATAATAATAATAATAATATAGATAATAATAATAATAATATAATAATAATAATAATAATAATAATAATAATAAAATAAATAAATTTACAACAAAAAAATCCCAAAACCCAACACTTTTTTTTTTTGTACAACTAAAGTAGTAGTAGTAGTAATAAATAATAATAATAATAAAATATAATAATAATATAATAATATAATATAATAATAATAATATAATAATAATAACTTAATAATAATAATAATAATAATAATAATAATAATTATAACTAATAATAATAATAATAATAATAATAATAATAATAATAATAATAATAATAATAATAATATATAATAATAATAAATAATAATAATAATATAATAATATAATAATAATCAATAATAATAATAATAATAATAATAATAATAATAATAAATAATAATAATAATAATATAATAATAATAATAATAATAATAATAATAATAATAATAATAATAATAATAATAATAATATAATATAAAAATAATAATAATAATAATAATAATATAATAATAATAATAATAAATAATAATTAATAATAATAATAGCAATGATATTACTACTACTATTACTACTACTACTACTACTACTACTACTACTACTACTACTACTACTACTACTACTACTACTGCAATACAAAATAAATAATAATAATAATAATGAATATAATAATATAATCAATAATAATAAATAAAAATAATAATAATAATAATAATAATAATAATAATAATAATAATAATAATAATAATAATAATAATATAATAATAATAATAATAATAATAATAATAATAATAATAATAATAATAATAATAATAATAATAATAATAATAATAATAATAAATAATAATAATAATAATAATAATAATAATAAATAATAATAATAATTATATTGGTATTCATAACATCAAACCGCTATCAGCATTGACTTTGTAAATTCTAAGAGAAACTCTGAGAGCACAATTAAATATTAATAATCGCTATAGGAATCATCACCATCCGTCGTAGAATAGGACTTAACGAGGGTAGGAATGCCATCGTTAGGATTTAGATAATAAGAAGCTTCTGATATTTCTACGAAACGACCCAATGGTGAGTGACTCCTGAACATTTTTGGGGAGATTATTCCACAAATCTATGCCCTTATATGAGATGGACCTCCGAGATTTCGTTAGGGTGAATTTTGCTTTGTCTAAGGTAAGGGAATTTGTGCTACGGAGATTGTTTGTTCTCAAAGTTTGGTTCTGTACAATTATGTTTGTCAAAAGATCATTTGCAGTTCCGTTTGTGAATTTAAAGATGTGACTACTTACTGTAAGGGTGTAAATATCATGAAGTTTTAACATAGACAAATTTTTGAATAGTGAGGTTGTGTGTTCACGGTAGTTTCGGGCCCTGATATTATACGAATTATTTTTTTTGCATAACGATTAGAGGTTGTAGCAGGTATTCACTTGTACAACTCCATACTGAAAAACAGTAGAGTATGTGAGGATAAACAAGACTATAGTAAAGTTTTTTTAAAATATTTTTGGAACAAAGTTTCTTATCTTAAGGAATGCATAGTTAGCATAAGATAGTTTGCTAATGAGACTATTTATGTGTTCTTTGAAAGAAAGCTTGTCATCAAGGATAACACCTAATAACTTGGCAGATGATAGCCGATTTATAATTATATCTTTTGCTCTTACATTTAGTTGAACAGGGTTCTTTTGATTTGTTATTACTAGGTAATTTGTTTTTTGTAGATTTAGGGAGAGTCTGTTTGCCTCTACCCATGTTATAATGTTTTTTTATTTCATTATTTACTTTGTCGTTAAGTGTGTTTATATTACGGTCTGATATTAAGATTGCAGTGTCATCAGCATATTGAGAGTATATTGAACTGTGACAATTTTGAAAGTCATTTGCATATATATTAAAGAATAGCGGCCCCAGCATAGAGCCCTGAGGGACACCGTGGGAAATTGAGGCAAGTGAGGATGATGTGTCTCCTAAACGAACGTATTGTGTTCGGTCAGATAAGTATGACTGAAACCATTGTAGTGAACCATTACTGATACCAAGTCTCTCTAATTTGTTTAAGAGTAGGTTGTGCGGAACTACATCGAATGCTTTCGAGAAATCTGATAGTAGAAGTACACATGTTTGTTTCTCATTTAGTGCTTTGTACAGTTTTTCAGTAGAATATAGAGCATCCTACTGTGTTGCGGTTTTTGGTGAAACCAAACTGATTTTGTGAGAGAAGCCCATTTTCATGCAAGTACTTAGTAAGTTGAGCATGGACTAATTTTTCAAAGATTTTACCAGTTGTAAAATGTCATTAATAATGCCCCATTGCGAACGTGGATTGGATTGAGTCTGGTTGAACTTATCAGCAAAGAAACTAGCTTTGGATTTCCTTATTAGTTTTTTAAGTGTTGAGGAGTATTCTGTGTAAACATGCATCGGTATTGTACCCATCTTAGCACTTTTATGTAGATTGTGTTTTTGTCTAATTGAGGTTAGTAATGCTTTTGTCAACCACTTATTCATTGACCTCTTTTCTGAGATTGTTTTGTGTTTTATGGGAAAGCTTTTATCATACGTGTCGTATAGAATGGAACTAAATTTTTTGTATTTTTCATCTAATGAAAGATTATCGTTGTGGACAAAGGAGAAGTCTGTATTTTTTATTTGGCGTAGAAATGTTTGTTTACGGTCTTCTGATATTAGCCTATATTCTTCTTTCTTTAGGGGAACAGTCGAAGATTCAAATGTAAGGATGCAAGGGTAGTGGTCCGAGAGGTCAGTGTGTAGTCTAAAGGATTTTGTTGTGCCACGATTATTTGACCACATATGGTCAATGATAGTGGAGTTATTGAGTTCATTTGGCCGTGTAATTCCTGTAATATAGTTTAGGTAACCGTTTGACGTCATTGTGTCAATTAGCAACTTTTTTTCCACAAGAATTGGTATTATTACTAGACACGTCGATATTAAAGTCACCAGCTATTACAGTGATCCCACTTATCAGTGTAGAGTTGCATAAATCATCAAGCTTTTGTATAAAGTTCATTCTACTCCCTTGTGG
>JABUQX010094213.1:25000-39242 GCA_015478945.1 Trachelipus rathkii
TCTTTTTAGAATCCACCACCAATACAGTATCATCAGCAAATAATAGAAAGCCTATGTTTCCTTTATTATCATTTGGATATACATGTCATCTCATATCCCAATTGTATCTATATCCCTATACTACATTGTCTATAAAGATATTAAACATCCATGGAGACTTAGCACCAGGGGCGTAGCCAGGGGGGGGGCTGAGGGGGCTGCAGCCCCCCCCCCGAAATTATCGACTGCAATTTTTTTTAGCAGAAAAAAAAAATCATATATATATATTTAATATATATATGATATATATAGTATCAGGTAATATTATACTTATATATATATATTAATATCATATTATTATAATATATATATATATATATGTATTATAATATTATATAATATAAGTTTTGTAATAATATTAATATGTAAACATGCAGATATATGAGTATATATATTATATATATAGTATATAATATATATAAATAGATACATTATAAGATTTCTATATATATAGCTAACTATAATATATTATATATATAATATATATATATATATATGTATAATATATATATATATATATATAATATTATAACTATATATATAATATATATATAAATATATGATATATATATATATGGGTTAGTATAGTATATAGTATGTAGTATATATATTATAATATATATATATATATATATATATATATATATATATATATATATATATATATATATATATATATATATATATAGTATATATAATATATAAGCATAAATTAAAGCTCTTATTCAGAAAAAAATCGGAAGCATAGACAAACAACTAGACCTCGAAATAAGGGAAAAATGTGAAGGAAAAATAAGAAAAACTTGTACGCAATAGTTGGAAATCTACGTTTATGTGGCCAGCCAAGGTCTTGCATTAGAGGCTCAGTGACTGGACGTATTGAAAATTATCAACTCCAGCTGAAAATGACGGAGAAAGTTTAGAAGGCGCCTTCTTAGGTCTCGACAAATGGAGGTGACCGGTTTTGAAGAACCACTTAACTTCTATCGCTCGAAAAATTCAAATGTATACGAGTCGGATGATACAGAATAGAAATCATAAAGTCATTATAGTCAGCTTATACAAAGTTTTTAAATAGTGAGGAAGTTAATAAAACAAATTTTGTTCAGCATTAGCTGATGAAACAACGGATATTTCCCAAACAGAACAGTTTTTCACTTTGTGTAAGGTAAGCGATTGGTGGTAATGGAGGTAATACTCCTTTTACTTTAAAAGAGGATTTTTAATCATTTGTTCCCGGTTTTATGATATCTTCAGGGAAAGCAAGGTTGGCAAATGTTAATTTTGGAGGGGGGCAGACTCGGCAGGATCTTGGTTTTAAAACTCGAAAAACTTAAGAGGCCAAGGAATATGATGGAGGTCGCGTCTTCCATGAGACGGCGAAGTTCGAGGAGTCGTGCAATCTGTTAAGTTCGATAATGATGTATACTTCGTAATTGGGTCTAGTACAGCACATTGTGGTAGCACATTAGCCTAATACAATCTATGTCTCCTCCAGACTCTCTTAAAAGTTCAGGCAATATCGACAAACGGTCTTAGGATTCATTCTCTGAAAATATGCAGACTTTTTTTTTCGTCGAGCGCGAAGCGCACCAAAACTTCTGAAAAGAGTAAAATAAAAGAAGTTTTTCTAGTAACACTAAAATAATAAGAGGATAAAAAAAATGTGCGAGACCAGATGGCGTGAATGACATGGAAGTGGTTTTACTTTTTAAAAGAGACTCTTGAACCAATACTTGCGCCATTGGAAGAAATAAAAGAATGACCTGGGTGAATTATCATAGAAAGTTACTTCGTTCTGTTAAATTTAATCAGTAATTTGAATTTTATCAATACATTAATCAACGTTAGTAAACTTTCTGGAATAACCTATATACACCTTGTCAAAACAGTTACAGAAAGTTCCATATTGAACATGTTCCGTGGCAATAAAAATTAGTGAGGGTATGAATCCAATATTTGTGGCTAGGCCCTGAGCCCAAATTTCCTTCCCTCGGATAACTAAAATGTACATAAAATTCGGAATTTTCAGCCGATCTTGACTACTATAAACACCAAACTGTAGGCTTTTTTTTTTTTTGCTCACTAAAAAACGTTGTTTTGCGGTGTTTTTCTGTGTCTATAGTCATGTTCTTTCAGAATTTTAATTTTTCAAAACCCATGTTTTTGACATTTTCGTATCAACTTCCAGGATTTTTTTGAAAAATGACTTCAAACTTGAATAGTGCATATATGACTAGGATTTCAATTACCTACAATAATTACATAGAACACTTTCGATTTTTTGAGTTTTGAGTTCAGTGTTGTCAAATTTCCAAACCCACTTTGTTTGGATTTTGAAATGAAAAACTAGCGAATAATTTTTTTATTCTGCTCAAAAGCCGAAGTGAAAATGAAATTTTCGCCAATATGTATGTCAGGGAACGGTGCAACATTTTTTACTGAGATCAACTTCCTTCTGCTTTTGTATACTTGCATTCAGGTTTGGGATTTGTGTCTTGGAACAAACTATGCAAAAAAAAAAAAGTGTTTTTGGAAAATTAAAAAATTTTTTTTTTAGAGTATAATCTAAAAATTATCTAAGTAAACAAAAATGCATCTTGCCCCTGACTATACAGAGCCTGCAAAATTTGATGTGGATCGCGACAAGAATAAAAAATGAATATCGCAGTTTTTCATTTCAAAATCAAAAAAAATGGTGTTTGGAAATTGGACAACGCGAGCACAAAACTCAAAAAAAATTAAAAATGTACTTCTTGCAAGCGTTGTAGTAATCGGACGCTAATCTTGCATAATTTCACAGTTTGAAATATTTCGAAAAATGTCTAACAGTTTGGTACGAAAATGTAAAACAACATGGGGTTTTGGTAAAAATATTAACAGCTTGGTAATTGAAATTCAACAGCTTGAAAAATGTCAAGCTACAGAACACCCTTTGAAAAGAGAAAAGACCACCGGAAAAGCAACGTTTTAGAGGGCAACAAAAAAAGACTACAGTTTGTGTTAGTATAGTCCAAAATCGGCTGAAAAATTCCCGAATTTTATCGTTGCTTCTTAGGGGGGGGAAACTTTGGGCTCAGCCGCATACATAAAATATTGGCACATGCCTGAAAGTATATTATCAACTTCTGCGAAAAAGATAAAGACAAATGCAAAATGCAGAACCGACAGAATTTAAAACGGCATATATTAAGAGGGGCACATGAAGCTAAAAATGCTCATGCGACACGCCCTTAGGTATTTGAAATAACAGTTATTTCAAGAAACTACGAAGTTCCAAGAAACATCGATCGTGCGATATGTGCCTACATCAGGATCCCAGGAATCATATGTACGGTAGCATGCTATCTCTTATATGTTTTTTTCCGTTTATTGGATGATCTGATTTCTTCGTTGACTGATCGATTTCTCTCGCATGAAAAAGACATTTAGATCTCATCTTCAACTTCGGATGATTTTCGTGTGCCAGAAAACGAGGTGCCAGATGGGATGACCGTATTATAAGAGCATATATGAAAGCAAAACAATGTACCGGTGGGCGTTTTATACAAGAGCGACTTCTCAGACCTCACGAGGATAGACACCAGCTAAAAAGGAGAGTCTAGGTGTCTCTAGGACAATGTTAGAAAAAATGAAAAACGTCGAAAAACTGCGACGTGCTATTTGGCTAAGTGTGATCACAGAGGAGGTTCCTAAAATTGCTACTTGCTCCTGAAAATATGCTTGGCCAAGTGAGTGGCCTCGGTATCACGCGCAACAGTAGAGAAAGAGCTCTTCCGTGTTCGACATTATAAGGGCGTCTGAAGGATATCGTATTTAAGTGGAAGATGTAATTGCAGGAGGAATCGCATTAACATGGTCTGTGCTTACTGTCCAATTCATCGAGATATCAGCCAGAAGTCAGGCAAGAGGCGTAAAATATTTTTGATCACCTGCAGTCAAAAAGCAAAGGAAAGCTATATAATTGACCCTCTATAAACGATTGGTAAGCATAGTGTCTTTTGAGGATTGATATTAAATGTGAGTCGAGTAGCTTATATATATATATGAGTATATATAGTTAGGCCTATATAATGAGTATATCAGGTAAAGAAAGTATGATATATAAAGTCTATATAATAGTACGTAGTAATATATAGTAGGTAAGGTTATAGTAGTTAAAAGTATATACTACTTATAGATTATAGTATATGTATATATATATAGTATTATATATAGTAGCTATATAAGTATATATTGTAGTATAATATATGTATATGAGTACTATATAGAGTATGATAGATTATATATGTATAATACGTTGCATTTGAGAATGTAACCACTTGCGAAGAGTCGCAGCCCCCCCCGAAAGAAAAGTTCCTGGCTACGGGCCTGCTTAGGCACACCCTTGGTCTAAGTCCAACCGTCGCTACTGTTAAAACAATTTCCTTCTTTCCTCCTGATACCTAGGCATGATTCTCTGTTCTAATAAACTGCCTTAATATCGCACTTCATAGCAACCACATCCCATGTAATTCTATATCCTTTGATTTCTCTCCTCAATTTTTCTTTTTGAGGAACCTAGTCGCAAGCCTTTTATCTAGAAATCCAAAGGAAAAAAAACAAAAACGCCTTCTTCCATTCTGAAGTATATTCTCAGTCAGTTCTCAGTCAGTATAACAGTATAAACAGTCAGTATAGGTAATACACCTGACCCAACACCCTCCCTCTATCACTAAAAGCCACATATTTCCTCTCCCCAATATGAATATCGTTTAAACTCTACATTTTCTATGAACATTCGTCCATAAATACTTCTACACCTACCACACTTAGTAAAACTTATTACCTCTGGCAGTTTGAGTGCACTCCACTTTGTTGCCACCTTTATATGATGTGACACAAGAAATGAGTGCTTTCTCAGTCTTGTGGGACCTCGCAATCATTTCCCAGCAAACATTAAATAACTTACAGCCATTACACAACACAATGCTACCGCATTATCAGAGCATTTATAGAATTGTATTAATCCAACACCCTAAACTTCTGCGCTCCCTTATACGTTTATAATATATATATATACATATAATAATTATTATAAGTAAGTTATATATATATATATATATATATATATATATATACTAGTATAGTATATAATATATTATATATACTATATATATATATATATATATATATATTATTATATTATATATATAGTTTTGCGAGATACAATACGCGAGGGGTCCGTTCGCGGTCGGCCGTGAAACTCTAGGGTGGATTATTCTGACTACGACGAGTTCTCACTTAAGCCAAACGCATCCGGGAAGAAGTTGATGAGGAAGAGGAGAGTGGTCGGAGAGTGAACAAGAAAGTGGTGGGATCTATCTACTGTGTCGATCTTCCGTCATAATTACTTACTACTACTTTCCTGTTTCCAGTGCATTAGGAACGCACCTATACTCGCTTGCATAATATCTTGGGCGAAGAGAAGGGTGGGTGAATGATGATTTATTATATATATAATCAGAGAATCCGGTTATTATGATATTAATAATTAGTATATGTAGTACATACGACGTTAGTGATAAGTCTTATATAGAGTAGATATATTGTGAATACCTAGTAATATAGAAGGATATAGTATATATATATATTATTGTAGTATATATATATATAGTATAATATATATATATACTATAGTATTTAATATATATGGAATAAAAGTGCTGTAAACAGGCGACTAGAATTTTCCAGCATTTTTATTTAATTAATGTCAGAGCACGTTTCGGATAATAGGTCTGACCCATCATCATCATATAAATAAGTATAAAGAACATCAATTAAGACAATTCAACACATTTAAATTATACTTGAGAAATATGGGTCAAGCAATAGAATTAACAAAAGTTTTTGATCCTTCCATATACGATCAAATCTGTTTAAATATTAATATCACAAAGCTGACAATGAATACTAGTTGGTTGGTTATTATTTAATAATATGGGATAAAGATGAACGGTACTCTGTGTGGCATTCAGAATGATGCCCGAAAATTAGAAAATTACAAATGTGTTAAAATTTACAAATAAAGAATTTATAAGATAATAATTGACAATAATAATGGAATAATGAAATTACAAAGTTAAAATTTACAAATAATAATAATAATAATAATAATAATAATAATAATAATAATAATAATAATAATAATAATAATAATAATAATAATAATATTAATAATAATAATAATAATAATAATAATAATAATAATAATAATAATAACGAAAAAGTAAAAGTAATAAAAATAAGTCAAAATAAAAACAAAAAAATAAAATATAATAACAATATGTAATAATAAAAACAATAGTATTAAAAATAATAATACTAATAATAAATGATAAAACATAAACGATGAAAATAAGCAAAGACGAATTTAATAACCATATTAAAAATAATAAATATAATAAAAATTATAATAACAATAAAAATAATAAAAATAATAATAACAATAAAAATAATAAAATAATAATAACAATAAAAATAATAAAAATAATAATAACAATAAAAATAATAAAAATAATAATAACAATAAAAATAATAAAAATAATAATAACAATAAAAATAATAAAAATAATAATAACAATAAAAATAATAAAAACTAATCAATAAAATAAAAATAATAAATAATAATACATAAAAATATAAAAAATAATAATAACAAATAAAATAATAAAAAATTAGGGAAAAGAAAAGCAAAAATACATAAAAATAATATAACAATAAAAACAATAAAGTATAATAAAAAAATAAAAAATAATAAAAATAATAATAACACTAAAAATAATAAATAAATAATTCAATTAAAAAATCATAAAAAATAATCAACTAATAAAATAATAAAAATAGATAAATAACCAATAAAAAATATCAAAAATAGATACCAATAAAAATAATAAAAATAATATACAATAATAAAATAATGAAAAATAAATAACAATAAAAATAATAAAAATAATAATAATAATAAAAGTAATATTAAAATAATAGTAACAATAAAAATAAATAAAAATAATAATAACAAGATAATAATAAAAATAATAAACAACGCTAAAAATAATAAAAATAATAATATACAATAAATATAAAAATAATAATAAAATAAAAATAGTAAAATATATAATAACAATAAAAATGAATAAATAATAATAACAATAAAATAATAAAAATATAAATACAAATAAATAATAGATAAAAATAATAATAATAATATAAAAAAATAATAAAATAATAATAACATTTAAAATAATTAAGAATAATAGAACTCTAGATAATAAGACCAAATATTTATTAATAATAAATAATAAAATAAAAATACAATAAAAATAATAAATTATAATAATAATAAAAATAATTAAAAAGTATTAAAAATAATAATATAAAATAATACAATATAATAACAATTAAATAATGAAAAATAATATAATAAATCAATAGGAAAAATTTAATAAAATTGATTGGCATAGATAATAATGAAATACAGAAATAATGATGATCAATTAGATATGAAAATAATAGATAATAATGTATAGAGATATAGGATAGATAAGTGCGAATACATAATAATGAATCGGGGAGGATAAATAATTAATTTGAAGATAAAAGTGAGATCAATATAAACATGCAATAATAATACATAATAATCAATAAAATAATAATAAAAATAATAATATAATAATAATAATAATAATAATGATAATAATGATAATAATGAATAATCAATATAATAATATGAATAATAGAAATAATAATAATAATAATAATAATAATAATAATTATGAAAAATAATAATAATATAATAATAATTAGATAATAAAATAATAATACCACTACTATTTAACAAATAATAATAAATAATAAGGATAATATAATAAAATAATAATAATAATAATAATAATAATAAGATAGTAGTAGTAGTTTAATGAATAATGATAATAATAATAATAATAAAAATAATAATAAATAATAATATAATACTAAAATGATAATATCTTAATTCATACTATTGGTAATCATGTAATAATAAGAGAGAATAAAATATAATATGGAGAAATAAAATACTAAGTAATAACAATCCTCCATGAATCCTAAAATAGAAAAATATATAATAAATAATGTAATAAAAATAATTTATAATAAGAAATAATAATATAGTGATAATTAAAAATAATAAGAAGAGAAATAATAAGAAAATGAAAAATAAATAATAAAATATAAATGAATAAAAATAAAGAAAAATAAGGAAAATTAAATATAATAAAGAATTGATATAATAAAAAATAATGTAACATAAAAAAAAATAAAATAAAATAAAAATAAAATTAAAAATAACAAATAAAAAATAAAAAATAAAAATAAAAAAATAAAAATAAAATAATAATAAAAATAATGATAAAATAATAATAAAAATATAATAAAAATAATAATAATAAAAATAAAAATTATAATAATAGATAATAATAACAATATAATAATAAAAAAATAAAAATGAAAATAAACATTTTTCCATTAGCTTTTAAATAAATATTGTTTTAACAAAATAAAAATAAAAAGTAAAAATGAAAATTAATAAAAATAAAAATAAAAATAAAGAAAACAATAAATATAACTTCTTTAAAGTATAAATATAATAAAAATAATAAATAAAAGTAAAACAATTAATAATATATATAATAATCAATAATAATAATAAAATGTAATATAATTTTTTTCTCTTATATGTAATAAATTTTAATCATTATAAAGTTATAAAGATTACTAATTACAAATCTAGTAGAAATTTATTATAATAATAAATAATAATAATAATGAATAATAATAATAATAATAAAATAATAATCATATAATAATAGATAATAATAGATAATAGTAAATAATAATAATAATTAAAATATATCATATATATATATATATATATATATATATATATTATATTATATAGATATATATATATATATATTAATATACGATATAATATATATTTAATATAAATATAATATATATATACTATATATATTCTCACTAGTATATATAGGTATATATATATATAGTATAGGTTATATACTTATATATACTGTATATATACTATATATATATTATATTATCATATATTATAATATATATATAGAATATATTTATATATAATATAGTATATTATATAGTATGATATATATATGAATATTAATATATATATATAATACTATAGTATATAATAGATGAATTATATAAGTTAGTATAGTATAATTGTATATACGTATACGTACGCTGTCGGATATATAGTATGTAAGTATGTATATTAGAGTCGACGTTATATATAGTATGTTATATATGATAGATTTATATATATATATTTTGTATATGAGTATATATATAATATTAGATATATTATATAATATATATTATATATATATATAAATATGATAATTAATATAAGATACGTATATTGGATAGTATATATAATATAATAGGCTATGAAATATTGGTTTATATATAGTAAGTAAATAAGGGGGGTCATTCCGCACCCGGTCCATATTTGGACACCTGCCCTTTGAGCCTTTTTTGACGCTTTTTTGAAGCCCCAATTTTATTACCTGCCTTTTGACCTTTTTTTTGAACCTTACCTTTTTTGGCTTGACCTTTTTTGGCCAAATTGTTTTACCATGAGCTCGAATTTTTACCTGCCCTTTACCTTTTTGGGACTTTAACCCCTTTTTCGACCAACCTTCCGTCTTCCATGGGTCAATTTGGCCCACGGTAATTTTTCGGCACCCTAATTTTTTGAACCCGTAATTATTTTTGAAGAACCCCTAAATTTTTTGCCGCCCTAATATTTTGGCAACCCTAAATTTTTGGCACCCTAATTTTTTGGCACCCCTAATTTTTGCAACCCTTCGAAAGAAGGGTTGCGCCAAAACGGTTGCGTTTAGCACGTTGTAAACGTGTATGCCGAGCCTCTATTTCCCCCCCCTCCCTAATTATTCGACCAGGGGTCAATTTTTTGCCCACGGTTAATTTTTTGGCCACCTTTAGGGCTTTAGCCGCTTATTTTTTGAATATTTCGTGGGTTAACATCTAGAACACACGCGGGTTGGGCGCTAACACACAGCACAACACAACACTCTAGCCTACACCTACCTGCCATATAGGCCTACACCGCAGCCTTCGCACATAAGCCTACACCGGCAGCGTCTGACAATACCACAGCCTACACAGATGTTAGCGCTCCACCTCAGTCCTTTCAACTAGCCTACACCTACACCATACACCTAGATTTCGCACGTGGCAGACTTCACATAGCCTAAGCACCATACCCTAGCCTCCATCTCAGACTTCAACCTAGCCTAGCACCATAGCCGTCCGACCCAGCCTTCACCTAAGCCTACACCTTACACCTAGCCTCACCAGCGGCTTCACCTAGCCTACACCTACACCTACACCTTAGACTCCACGCGCCATGCAGCCTCGTAAGCGCCTAGCGGGTACAAGAGCCCTATACCCTAGTTCTATCTCACGCTCAGGCCCGTAGTCGAACCTTTGCTAACTGGCTCAACTTTGTGATCAAGGCTTCAACCTATTTTAGAGTGATAGGCTTCGAGAACTCTCTAGGTTGGGCAATCATGATGAGGGTATGAAGTGATTCAACTTTGATGAACTCAGAATTTATTGGATGGTGACAGCTTTGGTGGTCTGCCAATCACCGTAAGGAGTATCTAGTGATTTTAATATTTAGATATTGCTTGAGGTATATGTGCCTATGAGGGTGGGACCAGGTGAGTGCAAGTTGAGATTGCATGCAGTTTGCTCAAGGTGGAGTGCCAATATGGAGTGCGCAAGTGAAGTGCCATAGTATCGAGGTTGCTACTAGTAATAGAGTGAGGATGTGCCACATAGGCTTGACCAAGTGAGATGCCTACAGGGATAGTGCGTGCATACCGTGAAGGTGCCAGTGAACTTTTGCTGTTTCACGCCTTTTGCTGCTAAGCCCTTCGGCCCTGAGCCCGAAAGCCCCTAAATGAAGTTGGGTGCGTCTAGGCCCCTAGGTTTATAGAAGGTATGGAGGAATGCGATTGGTTGATATCTGTGAGCAGAGTTGGCCGTAGGGGATGCACTATCCTACTGATGAGTTATGTATTTTTCTAGCGCTCACTTGAGTAGATGCCGAGTATGGAGAGAGGAGAGTACCGGGGGGAGGGTGTGAGGAGTTAATAACATAATTATTAGCGAAATATAATCTATACTAGTATAAGCGTTTTGCTGAAATGGATTAGGTATATGACTATAGGGTATATAGAAGATCAGCGCAACTATATATAGAGGTCAGAGGGTATGATTATATATTTGATATATAATATATATAATATTATATATATATATAGGTATATATACTACATATTTGGTATATAGTATGTATAGACGATAGAGTGATATATATATATATATATAATAATATATTATATATATACACCGCAACCCCCGCCCAGATATACGAGAGTTTGTTAATTGGTATAATTGTTACAGAGTTGAGAGTATGGAGTGAATGGACGAGAGAGAGAGAATTGCTCCCAGTGCGAAGTGTCTGTAGAATATATATAACATTTTATTTATTTTGTTTACCTCACATATTTATTAACATTAACATAACTTAAAGCAGTAAATCGTATATCAATAGATGTGTTACCTAACACCTAAGGGGATTAGTATGCTTTTGGTTTTACCTGCTTTACTGCTTTAACTGCTTTAACTGCTTTTGTTTTACTGCTTTTACTGCTTTAACTCACAATACATTACATACTTAAAGCAGTAAATCAGTAAATAAATAGAGGTGTTATAGCTAACACCTAAGGGATTAGTAATGCTTTTGTTTTACCTGCTTTTACTGCTTTTAACTATTCTGTTTTAAACTGGGCTTTACTTTCTGTTTTTAACTGCATTTTAACTTTTTCTGCTTTACTGCTTTAACTTTCTGCTGTTTACTGCTTTAAATCACATACATTACAATACCTTAAAGCAGTAAAATCAGTAAGTCAATAGAGGTGTTACCTAACACCTAAGAGGTTAGTATTGCATGCTTTTGTTTTACTGCTTTTACTGCTTTTTAACTTTCTGCTTTCTGCTTTAACTTTCTGCTTTAAAACTGCTTTAACTTTTCTGCTTTACTGCTTTTTTAAGTCATATGTTTTACTGCTTTAACTCATATATTTTATTAACATTACATACCTTAAAATCAGTAAAATCAGTAAATCAATAGAGGTGTGACCTAACACCAAGGGGGGGATTAGTATGGCTTTTTGTTTTACTGCTTTAGCTGTTTTAACTCATGTTTTACTGCTTTAAACTCAATGTTTTACTGCTTTAACTCATATGTTTTACTGCTTTAACTCATATGTTTTACTGCTTTAACTCATATATTTTAACATTATGTTTTTGTATTTTGTTTTAATACTTTTTATTTTATTTATTTTATTTTATTATTATTTTTATTTATCTTTTATTATTTATTTTTATTTTTATATTATACTTAGTGTTATTTACTTCTAGCCTATTGTTATTATTATTTAGAACACACAACAGCACACATCACACACACTCTACAACCAACCGCAATTGCTGACACAGAGGGGACCAGTATATCGGGGATAAGTCACACACTTACACTATACAACACATCCTCCACTATGACAACTTCATACCAACATGGGAACATTCACTATGGGCGAGAGACATCGTCGGCTTGTATTACACCATTGCTGTCGGAGAGCATTAGCATATGACAACACTATACATTTACTCCGACCATAGCAAGACAACGCCTTGACCTACTAATGCTTGTGACACTTATATGTACACAAGCTAGCGCTCGGGTAGGCGCCCAGGAAACAAAGTCAAGTCCAATCACCGATCGCTTCCGGCAACGAAGAGCCCTAGGATACAAGGCGACGGACAACACTTACACTTATACACACAATGTCACTATGACACTTACATTTAATCCCATAGACACTACAAGTTTACAACTGTATAACATAATCATCCGAGGACACAGTGGGTAGAGACACACCACACACAACGAACACATGAGAGAGAGTTTATACTTGATCATATCATTCGTGACATCACACAGCAGGTACAGATTAGTTACTGTGACAGATCGGTGCCACGGGCGTGGAGATGGTGCACCAAAGACGTAGTAGTACCCAGACTATGCCAGATATACATTACAACTCACCACCAGATTTACTTCAACACGCAGATTTACTTAACACTCCTCATCACGATGCACAAGATTTACATATCACTCACACAAAGAACCAGATTACTTAACATCTCTCACCTCACTGGTGACGCACGATTTACTTCAAACAGCACATCGGTTCGAACAGAGGTTACTACTGTACAACACAGGGTCTTAGCGAAAAGGAGCAGAATTTCACTTACTAACGTGTCACAGTATATTACTGTGATAGATGTATACATTCAATGCACCACGACAGCGGTAAGTGCGCTCGGAGGTTAGCGACAGAACACAGAGGTCACCCAGAGTTGTACTTACAGAACACAAAACCACAAGACAAGGGAGGAACTCTGGGGTTCCCCGCATAACGGAGTACGTGGTAGATCCACACACACGCACACACTTACACACATTAATAATTTAATTAAAACATTTTATGTTTTATATTAAGCATCGTACATTTATATTTACTCATTCACATTAATGAACTAAAATTATTTCCGGCTTTCCTTAAAACTTCTATAATAATCAATCATTATCTTTGAACAAATGAATTTATTATCTAACTGTGTAATACTTTTGTTTATAAATTTTATAAACCAATCAAGTTTTAAAATAACTTTTACCTAAAAATTTTATGAATTTTATTAAAAACATATATTTTATATTAATTTAAAGCAATAAAGTCAGTAAATCAGTATAAGTCAGTAAGGCAAGCCCCTAGCCGCCCTCTACACCAAGCTATGGCCACGTTTTGTTCTATTGACTTTCTGCTTTACATCAGTCATCTTTAGCCATGTAATAGTATAAAAATAACAAAATAAGTTTTTCTCTCTCTGCCTAGACATAACATGTAATTTTTGTTAAAATCCTTTCTAGGGTTTCTTATTTAAAAATAGACATTATATCACGATTGACATTTATACAACAAGGCAT
>JABUQX010094214.1:0-2500 GCA_015478945.1 Trachelipus rathkii
GCTCGAAAAATGGTCAAGAGTTGCTCAATAGAAAGGTCAAGTTAAAAAAGCACTCAGAGCCCAAAAAGTTGAGGGCCGCAAACATACACGGTAAAGGTCAGGTACAAAATTTTGGCTCAAGGTTCAAAAGGTCGGTCAGGTCAGTCAAGGACACCTGGCAATTCCACTCTCGCTACAACTTCCATGTTTATGTTGCCATCTGTTAATTTGCTTTCATTTTTTTATTTTCATATTTTAATTTTTATTATTTTATTTTGTCAAAATTAATTTTATTTCCATTTAAGTTCTGAGGAGGAGACGTTGTGCTAGTCTCGAAACGTAAACTACTGTTTAATTTTTAATATTTTGATTTCCCTATTTAGTTCTTAAGTGGTTTTAAATTGTTTATATATATATATATATATATAATATATATATAGTATATATATATATATATATATATATATATATATATATATATATATATATATAATATATATATATAATAAATATAAAAATATACATATACAACACATAGATATATATAACAGAAAAGTAATATTGCAATGGCAATACTTGGCCTTTACCTTAAAATAAAGATGCCAAATAATATTTATTTTATATGCATTTAATCAAAATCAAATGTAGAAAACATCCTCAACATCCTCATTTTTCAAAAGAGGATGCGGATGAGGATGCGGATGTGCCGTTAAGTGAGGATGCGGATGCGGATGCGGATGCGAATGTCAATTTAGGTGGCGGACATGGATCCGCAAAATACGAATGTGTATGCGTATGTTATCAATTAACTAAATATATATATATATATATATATATATAATATATATTATATATATATATATATATATATATATATATATATATATATATATATATTTAATAATAATATATATATAATATATATAAAATATATATATATAATATATAAAAATATATATATATATATATATATATATATATATATATATATATAAACTGGTATGATTTTCGTTAGGCAGGCTCTCCTGAAGATTTTCTTTCCTTTCTCTGTAATTCTTAGTGCTTTGCTCTTCAGTCGTTCGGTCAATCTTTTGCTGTGGTTCTAGAGCTAATAATTCTTCTAGTTTAATAAATAAGCCACTCTCATGACAGATATTAATTCCGTTATTATCAAGAAGGATAGCTTGGATACTGTCAATGCTATCATATTCCTGAAGAACATCGAGTGTCTCTTGAGCAAGCACATCATCGGTGGTGCCAATAGTGGGGACTGTTCTTTGGGTCATGTAGGTACTAAAAGATTTTCCATCTTCACCAGTGAAAGTGAGTTGATGTTCTGATTCGACAATTTTTTTAAAGCACACGAAAATTCATCATTACGTGAATCTATATTTTTGTATGTTAAAGTGTGGTGGTCTACTTTACCATCCACACCAATACAAATGAACTGCTTATTTTTTTCTGATTGCACACTTTCACTAATAACTTTAATTTTTGCTTTGGTCCTGTCTAATTTGTACTTCTTAATCACAATTTCAATGATGTCAATATCAGGTTTTAGTAGAAGTTTGATATCATATAATAAAACATTCGCAAGAGCTGCGCCTAGTCTTGAAGATCATTTTCCTGGAACAAGTTTCATTAAATATTTGGGGAACTTCGTTAAATTGTAAACTCCTGACGTTATCTTCCTCGACTGGCATTCATGTTCTTCCTGAATTAAAATAAAATACACATCCTTGTAGTTTGTAATACATATATTCTTTTGGACGAATATATTTATTTTTTAATTACTGTATTTAACATAAGATGAAAGCAAATATTACAAAAAGACTTACCTCGCATATAGATCCTTCTATATGTTCAGGTGACTCAGCAATTATGGAAGATCCTGGCAGCTGCTCAACCTGTTCTTGAGTAGGTCCTTATCCCTGCTTATGTTTTGTATTTCTTTGACGCTTGACAGCGGCTTTATCCACTGAAGACAACTACTATGTTTCCTTGGGTCCTATTTTAGATCTCTAATCCCGTAGGTATGCTCTGACTTCATGTGGTACCTTTGCACCTCGAGAGCAAACCCATATAATATATTCTTGAACAGAGCGTGAGTTCGCGTGAATCACTGCAAGGTACCTGTATACAGGGAACAGTAACATACCGAAAATCGAATAGCCAATTCAATTTTGCATCTGATTGTTTTTGTTACGTATTTTACAATGCTTGCGATTAATAACTTTCACAGAATAAGGTCTTATTTTATTATCTATGGATTTATCAGTATTCACACGTAGTCTTGGATTCACTGTAGACCCAAAAATATTTTATATACTTTTTAATTTTCCGAACAGCCACTGATATATCACAGATAGGGTTCGCATGTGTAAGGTGATAATAATACTAAATAATCTGCCGTAAGTACCTACTCAGTCATTATTAATTCACATGGACCACCACCATACTTTTCCTTAACTAGGTTTCTGGCTAGAGGTCAGGATGAAATTTTGTCATTTTTATGATTTTA
>JABUQX010094214.1:7500-12500 GCA_015478945.1 Trachelipus rathkii
TTATATATTTCAATGTTACTAGAAAATTATTAAAAAATACATGAAAATATATATACATATTATTATTATATATATATATATATATGTATTATTATATGATTTAAGTAAATGATATTTAGATATTATTTATATATATATATATTATTATTATTATTATTATTATTATTATATACATATTATTATATATATATATATATATACATATAAATATATATATATTATATACATATTAAGGCTATATATATATATATATATATATATATATATATATATATATATATATATATATATATATATATATATATATATTTGTATATATATATATATATATATATATATATATATATATATATATATATATATATATATATATATATATATATATTGGGTACCATTATTCAAAAAAGTAACTTCGTTATTCCCGTTACTCCATTACAAAAAAAAAGAAATCTTCCTAACGGTTTCTTATCTCTTTTGAATGGAAATATGACAAGTTACACTACGCTATTTAATCCTAGTTATATATATATATATATATATATATATATATATATATATATATATATATATATATATATATATATATATATATATATATATATATATATATATAGTAGGAGAACTGTCTGGTTGCTAGTCTGTTTTGGTGCTTTAGATTTATTATATCGTTATGAAACTTGGCATAATGTCTATTGACGAATTAAACTGCTTACCGCCGAGTTTTGATATCGATAGAATGATTCTAGGGGGTAGCTGCCCCCGAGAGCGAGGAAGAATTTATGATGCATACGCCCTTTTTTCAGCTTCCAATTCCGTGTGTGTGTGTGAGACTCAATCGAGTGACGTTAGGCTTATCACGAGCGTAATGGACTTGGTCGTTCTTCCGTTTTATTATTATTATTATTATTATTATTATTATTATTATTATTATTATTATTATTATTATTATTATTATTATTATATTATTATTATTATTATTATTATTATTATTATTATTATTATTGTTATTATTATTATTATGACATTATTATTATTATTATTATTATTATTATTATTATTATTATTATTATTATTATTATTATTATTATTATTATTATTATTATTATTATTATTATTATTATTATTATCTGTTATTATTATTAATTACAAGAGTATTCATAAGTATACTAGAGTTGGTGTAGGTAGGAGATGGTATCGGAGTAAAGTTTGATTGATTTGTGTTGGTGAAGAAGATGTTGAAGTATGGTGTTGGATGTTAAATCGAGTGAGGGGTTTAATAATGGATTATCGGATCATTATGTTGTTCTTGTAAAATTAAGTTGGTGGGGGCAGGATGGAGAGGAAGGTGATACGAAAGAAAGTAGGTCAAATTAAGAGGAGAGGTTATGAACAAGACACAAGGATGGGGTATGTAAGATGTCGCAGAAATCATTGAATGTGAACGTTGATACTGTAATAAATCTGGGGCAAATGAAGGAAGCAATTGTTAGTAGTGAAAAGGAAGTATGTGGATGTGCTAAAGTAGGAAGTAAGAATGTTAACAGTGAATGGTGGAATGAAGAGGTGATGAAAGCGGTTAAAGGTAAAAAAGAAGCGTGGTTGAATGTACTAAAAGCAAATGATGAAGTCTCAAAAGAAAGATGTTTGAATTATATAAGGAGGAAAAAAGAAATACTAAAAGGTGCATACGTAGGAGAAAACAAGAGGTAAATGAACAGTTTGGAAGGAGGATGAATGGGGACCTACAAGGGAATAGGAATTTCTGGAAGGAAGAGCGAAAGGTTAAGAATGAGAATAAGGAAATCTGCTTAGAATAATGAATAGGGATGGTGCTTTGTAACTGATGAAATTGATGAGGAGTGTGGAAAGAACACTTCGAAAATCTGCACAATATTAACAGTAATGAAGAGGTGATAGTGAATGTATGTGGGTTTGGTGGTGCAAGAAGGAATAGGTATTTTGGGGATGAGGTTATTAGTAAGGAGGAGGTAATGGGTAGAGTGAGAAAGTTGAAGAATGGTAAATCTGTAGGTATAGATGAAATTACTGGTAAAATGATCAAGAACGGAGTCGAGATGGTGATTGATTGGATTTGGAAGTTGTGTAATAAAGCGTTTATGGAGGGTATAGTTCCAAGGGATTGGAGAATAGCGGTAATAGTACCCTTATATAAGGTGGTATTTTGGTCGAAAGAGTGCGTCGAGTGACTGAAGGACTGATTGGTGAAGAACAAGGTGCGTTTAGGAGTGGTAGAGGATGTGTGGATCAAATCTTTACATTGAACAAATGATTGAGAAAATGAGAGAGAAGAAGAAATTGTATTTAGGTTTTATGGATTTGCAACAGGCGTATGATAGAGTTAATAGGGAAGCTTTATGGCAGGTGTTAGTGATATATGGTGTTGGTGGTAGGCTTCTGAATGGAATCAAAAGTATGTATGACGATAGTGAAGCGTGTGTAAGAATAAATGGTGTCAATGGTGATTGGTTTAGGATTAATAGCGGAGTGAGACAGGGTTGTGTTATGTCTCCTTGGTTATTCAATTTGTATATGGATGGTAGAGATGGGGGTGGCAAGGAATGGTGTTAGAATGATGGAGATGAGTGGAGCCTGTCCACCTATTATATGCTTATGATTTGGTTCTGTGTATGAATCTGAAGAGAGTTTGAAAGGTTTGCCGGAGACATGCAGGGTGTGTAAAAGGAAGGGTTTGAAAGTAAAACGTAGATAAGAGTAAGGTTATGGTTGTGAGTGAGGACAGTCCTCAGTGTGAAGTTATGTTAGATGGTGAGCAGCTGGAACAAGTGTCTGAGTTTAAATATTTAGGGTATGTGTTGTATGAGAAGGGAACGGATGATGCAGAGTGTAGTAGGAAAGTTGTGAATTGTCAGGAAGGTTACAGCAATTAAATCGTGCCAGAATGTAAAGTAAATAAGTAATAATACAATAAAATCTTGCTATGAGGTATGTTGTTACCTGTTATTGTATAGTAGTGAGACTATGGTCTGGAATAAGAAGTATAGATCTAAAGTTCAATGTGTTCAGATGGACAATCTTAGGGGCATGCTAGGTGTGAGAAGAATTGATAAAATGAGGAATGAACTTATTAGAGAGATGTGTGGTGTGAAGAAAGGGGTAAATGAGAGAATAAATGAAAGTATGTTGAGATGGTTTGGTCATGTGGAAAGGATGAATGATAGTCGGTTGGTTAAGCGGATGTATAGTGGCGAGTGTGTTGGGAACCGACCGGCTGGGAGACCGAAGAGAAAGTGGATTGAGTCGGTGAACGAATGTCTGAAGGAGAGAAATGTGAGTTTGGCAGAGGCGAGAATAAAGGTGCATAATAGGAGTGAATGGCGGGGTTTTGTATGGGGCATGGATGCAAAAATTCACTCCAACTAGGGATGAACCCCACGATTGACGACTTCCCATAGTGAGTTTCCGGTCACGGTCACATGAAGCTCTAGGGTGGATTTTTCTGTCTGTGACGAGTTCTCACTAATTAATGGTACAGAGGGGGCGGTAATGCTGTGCTTTCCTTTTGTCATATTCTTCTACTGCTTTTCTTTTCCGATGCATGACACGCACCTTACCCCCAGTCTTGGGGCAAAGAGAAAGATAAAGAAAGAAAGAAAGAAAGAAATATATATATATATATATATATATATATTATATATATATATCATATATAAATATATATTTTATTATTAGTATATATATATATATATATACATATATATATATAAAGAAGAAATATATATATATATATATATATATATATATATATATATATATATATATATATATATATATATATATATATATATATATATATATATATTTTATTTTTTTTATATATTATTATTATATATATATATATATATATATATGCTATATATATATATTATAAGTTATTATATATATATTACTATTATACAGACAGCATTTTTAATTTGTTTCAAATATGAAACAAGTTTGCAACGTAAAACTTGCAAAGCTTGCCATAAGCTTGCCAAGGTTTTCCGCAAGTGTGATTTATATTATGTATCAAACATGCTAGTTTACACCTGTCAAACTTGCAGCAAACTTGCAACAAGGTTGCGCATGCTTACGAAAGTTTAAAACAAACTTCCGAAAATTAAAAAAAAAGGTTATTTTTACGATCTTTACTTATTTAACAAGTTAGTTAATTAATGTATAATTAATTAACGAAATTTCAATTAATTAACGAGGTTGTTATTTATTATTATTACTGCTCCGCCCACCTATGTGTGACGTCAGACTTATTTCCGATTCAACCCTCTTCAGATAGTATTGAACTCGGGCCACTTGTAAACTAGCTCAGTGTTTTACCACTGAGCTAAAACCTCAACATATATCAAGCTTGCTTTATAACATTAATTACACAGGCCTGCGACCAAAATGTTCCTGGGGGTTTTATAGGTGGTTGTTAATGAAATTTGTCTCCTAAATCCAAATCAAGCATTCATATTGCTCAATCAGGTCTAGTTTTTAAGATTCAGACGAAGCTCCCTAGATGGCATAAGAGAGCTCAGTCTCTAGCTGACCGCGGGAGCGAGTGGTTGTGTGTTGCTTGCTCACTCTCCAACTAAGTGTTCTTACTTTAATCCATGACTGTTCTCATCTAGGAACAGTGTTTAAAGTGTATTTCTAAAGCTTTATTTATCTTTGTGAATTTTTTTGCAGGCAGATACATTAGCAAAACTCCTAATATTTCATAAAAATGAATAGAAAGTGTAAAAACAGTCCTGATAGATTTTGTTATGTGTGTGGCAAAGTAACTTTTAGTGACCAGCAATGCACTATAACGCCGTTAGTAAAGTTCCTTTACAATGCATATTTTGGAATAAAGCTAGGAGATCAAGACAAAACCTTTGCTCCACATATGTGCTGCAAAGCCTGTATCATAGCCTTAAGGCGCTGGAGTGAGGGCAAAACGAACTGTTTGTCATTTGGTGTACCTATGGTGTGGAGAGAAG
>JABUQX010094214.1:15000-17500 GCA_015478945.1 Trachelipus rathkii
AGTCTACCCTGATGTTCCTTCTGCCATTAAACCACAACCACATGGTCCAGGAGTTCCAGTTCCTTCTCCACCTGAAAATACTGAGCTACAAGACAATATAGAAGATATAGAAGTGGATGACACTGACACTTCAGTGACATATCAGCCTACGTCTACAAACACTTCGCCAAGACCACTCACTCAAAGTAAATTAAATGACTTGACTAGAGATCTTGGTCTTTCTAAAGAGAACGCACAACTTCTTGCATCCCGTCTTAGTGAGAACAACCTCCTCTCTCAAGAAACTACATACTTTTGGTTCAGAAATAGAGACGAAGAGTTTCGAAAGTTCTTTGCAGTTGCTTCTTGCAGCTATTTGGTGTATTGCAATGATGTAAAAGGTTTAATTGAGGCACTTGGCGTTCCTTACCAACCAAGTGAATGGAGGCTCTTCATTGATTCTTCTAGCAGAAGCTTGAAGGCAGTACTCTTAAATATTGGCAATAAAATGGCATCCGTACCTATTGCCCATTCAGTTCAGTTAACAGAAAGCTACAAAAATATGGAAGTATTGATTAATACAATCAAGTACTCTAACCACAACTGGTTAATATGTGGTGATCTCAAGGTAAGATATATTTCCCAGTTTCTTCTTGTCATTATAAATCTTCATTTTTAAAAAAATTACCTATGAAAAAAATATAAGTTCTTAGAAACCATGTACATCAATATGCAAGCATAAAGACAGTTTTCAATTTTAATTTACTACATTTAATGTATTTAAGAATTAATCCTTTCTTTCAGGTTGTGTGCCTTCTTCTTGGGATGCAAGGAGGCTACACAAAATATCCTTGCTTCATGTGTCTATGGGATAGCCGTGCTGATAGTCTTCACTATAAGCAAAAAAACTGGCCAGCTCGAGAGACATTCCAAATTGGCTGCCACAACGTGGTAGCTGAACCTCTAGTCCCTCCCAAAAATGTTTTACTGCCTCCTCTTCATATAAAGCTTGGCCTGATGAAGAACTTTGTCAAAGCACTGAATAAAGAAGGCCAAGCTTTTAAGTATCTACTGCAAAAATTCCCACACATCAGTGATGCAAAGCTCCATGCAGGCATATTTGACGGTCCCCAAATTAGAACTCTGTTAAAGGACAAGCATTTTTACACCAATATGGAAGCCAGTGAACAAGATGCATGGCGATCGTTTAGTAAAGTAATTGACGGTTTTCTGGGAAATAAAAGAAGCTCAGAATATATCTCCCATGTAAATGAGCTTATGAAAAGCTTCGAAAAAATGGGAGCTCGCATGTCGATAAAAATGCATTTTCTCCATTCACATCTTGACTATTTTCCCGCAAACTGTGGAGATTACAGCGAGGAACAAGGTGAAAGATTTCACCAAGACATAAAGACGATGGAAACAAGATATCAAGGACGCTGGGACATCAACATGTTAGCTGACTATTGCTGGTGTCTTAAACGCGACGAACCAACATCGCTTCACAAACGGAAATCATCAAGGACTTCGTTTCTTGGAAAATAGTTTCTTGCACGTCTTGGGTAGGCTCATAAGTAGTCTGTAAGTTTAAAATTAATTAAAGGAAAGTCGAATTGAGTCGGTATTTATTTTTTTCCTAGTTTACAAGTAATTGTAATTTATTAAATAACTTTGATATAAATAACGAATTTTTCTTAAAATTATCCAATTTCTAAAAGAAGTAGTGCGCTGTATCTCAAAAACCAGACCTGATTGAGCAAAATGAATGTCATATTTCAATTTAGGAGGACAATTTCGTTAGGAATCACTTCAGAAAACCCCAGGAACAGAAATTTTTTTTCAAATGCAGGCCTGTGTTATATTTAACATCGTAAATATTCGTGTTTATTTTTTACGAATTTATTTATTATTTATAAAATTATATTTATTTAACCCTTTAAGTCCTAAGCGGTCACTGGTGACCGCTTTTCTGTGATTGATATTATTGGACAAAATTTATCGATTTTTGCGATTTTTTTTTATAAATCTACTAAAAGTATCGATTTATATCTATATAATATCTCATACTGCCAAAAATTGAGTCAGTATTCTTTCAGACATGGCGAGAAGTGGGTGTTTTAGGCTCTCTCCTCAAAATTTGATTTTGTGCGTGAAATAGTAATTTTTATTCTTTATTTACTTATTATAAAAGTTTTTTTTACGTGTGTTTGTTCATATTGTTATGTAGGAAAAATGTGAAAAAAGAAATATGTATTCTTGTATATTTTCGTAAAAATAAACCTATCGCTGCTCAAACGTACTTGAAAATCATGCGGTCACCGGTGACCGCTTCGGACTACGAGGCTACTAGTTTTGCCAAACTCAAAAAAATTTGATTTTTTTTTACAATTTTATTACGTTTATATATATATATATGGTATTGTTCTATATTTATATATATATATATATATATATATATATATATATATATATATATATATATATATATATATATATAAATAAATAAATATAGTCTAAAGAA
>JABUQX010094214.1:25000-28997 GCA_015478945.1 Trachelipus rathkii
GTATGATTATTTCTAATGTCAAACACTAGTTTCACGATTTATTAAATCTTAAATTATATAGTGTAAAAGTTTTTATTATCCTTATTTTTACTTTCCTAAATAAATATTTACATGTATGTTAAGAGTTGAATGTATATAAATTATAAAAGTTCTATGAAGCTTAACTATACATATAGTTTAAATAAACGAAGCTTAGGCTAAGGATATGAAAAACATGTTTTTACATACCTTAAACCTGTAAATCAAAAATAATTCTCGACCAATCACATGCGCGGTCATATAGAGATAAGGATTATTCGTCCACTCTCACAAGAAAGGAAAGTATTTCCTTCTTACTCTGCTTTAAGCGCGATCTTACCGATCCAGCATGTTTCAGTTTGAAATATATTATAAAATAATAATAATAACATTGATTCTCGATTCTTGTCTATACTGGAATTACTTTTGACCTAGTATTAGGCTTAAATCAGCCCGGGGTACAAACAGGCTTATCCTAAATTAGGTCCTAAATTTAGGCCTATATTAGCATAAATTTAGTCCTAAAGTAGTTATTTCAACACATTTACAGAAAGAGGTCAGTTTCGTATCTGTAAGGAGTGTAGTTGTGTTTTCTCATGTTGGATTGTCAATGTACATAGATGCTAATAATAATAATAATAATAATAATAATAATAATAATAATAATAATAATAATAATAATAATAATAATAATAATAATAATAATAACAATAATAATAATAATAATAATAATAATAATAATAATAATAATAATAATAATAATAATAATAATAATAATAATAATAATAATAATAATAATAATAATAATAATAATAATAATAATAAAATAATAATAATAAATAATAATAATAATAATAATAAAAATAATAATAATAATAAAAATAATAATAATAAAAATAATAATAATAAAATAATAATAATAAAATAATAATAATAAAAATAATAAAAATAAAATAATAATAATAATAATAATCATAATAAAAATAAAAATATATAAATAATAATAATAAAAAAAATAATAGAAATAATAATAATAAAATTATATTAATAAAAATAATAATAATAATAAAAATAATAAAAATAATAATAATAAAAATAAAAAATAAAAGAAAACATAATGTTAATAAATATATGATGTAAAGCAGTAAAGCAGTAAAGCAGTAAAGCAGTAAAGCAGTAAAGCAGTAAAACTAATCCCCTCTAATCCCTACTAATCCCTACTAATCCCTTTGTTGCTAAGCAACAGCGCTATTGATTTACTGTTTTACTGTTTTAAGGTCTGTAAAGTATATGTTTTTAATAATATTTCGTACAATTTTAGTAAAATAAAATGTTTATATAACAGACACTCTGTGTTTTTACATTATAATTTTTAAAAATTTATAAATAAAAAAGTATTAAAACAAAAATAAAAAATATAAAAGAAAACATAATGTTAATAAATATATGATGTAAAGCAGTAAAGCAGTAAAGCAGTAAATCAGTAAAACAAAGCCTTACTAATCCCTTTGTTGTTAGACAATTGAGCTATTGATTTACTGATTTACTGCTTTAAGGTCTGTAAAGTGTATGTTTTTAATAAAAAATGTTTAAGTATGAAATAAAAATGAATGACTCATAGTATATTTGAAAAGAAATTCTTTGAATAGTTTACATTGATATCACAACTATGAAATATTTTTCGTTCGCGCGGTAATATTGCGCCTGCGGGCGCACGCGGCGGTTACGCGGAAATATTGCGCTTGCGGGCGCACGCGGGCGGGACGAAGGCGGGCGGGAACGCGGCGGGAAACGGAAAGGTTGGAATGCATTCGAGTTCTCACACCTTATAACATAGGGGTAGGCATCAATATTAGGGCTGTTCTATGATGTAGGGTAGGCTAGAAAAGGCTAACCCATAGTAGGAAGTAGTCTAGCAACTTATAATATACACCAATCGAGTTCTCATACCTTATAACATAGGGGTAGACACCAATATTAGGGCTTTTCTATGATCAGGGTAAGCTAGAAAAGGCTAACTCATACTAGGAAGCAACCTAGCAACTTATAATATACACTAATCGGGATTGTCATACTCCATACCTGTGGGGTAGACACCAATATTATGGCTATTCTAAGCTCAGGGGAGGCTAGAAAAGGCTTGAAAAAAGCACTCAGTTGGCACTATGTGGCACTCAGTTGGCACTATGTGGCACTCACTTGGCACTATGTGGCACTCACTTGTCACTCATTGGCACTCATTGGCACTCACCTGGCACTCACCTGGCACTCATCTGGTACTCATAGAACACTCATAGAACACTCATAGACACTCCTTACGGTGATTGGCAACCATCAAAGTTGAACAGTCAAAGTTGAACCGTCAAAGTTGAACCATCAAAGTTGAACCATCAAAGCTGAACCATCAATATAGGTACCAACAAAGTTGAACCATCAATAAAGCTGAGCCATCAAAGTTGAGTCATCAATAATGCTGAGCCATCAAAGTTGAGCCATCAAAGTTGAGCCATCAAAGTTGAGTCGGCATCAAAGTTGAGGCATCAAAGCTGAGGCATCAAAGCTGAGGCATCAAAGCTGAGGCATAAGATGACAAGAGTGTGTGTGTATGTGTGTGTGTGGGTGTGCGTGTGTGGTGAGTGTAAGTGTTCATGAGTAAGTGTAAGTGTCCCAAGGGTGGGAGTGTAAGTGTCTACGTGGGTGTAAGTGTCTATGGGTGGGGTATGTGTATAAGTGTCATAGTGTGGATGTAGGTGTAGGTGTAGGTGTGAGTGTAAGTGTATATGGGTGAGTGTAAGTGTCTATGGGTGAGTGTAGGTGTCTTTATGCTGGGGCTGTAAGTTCATGAGGTGTATGTGTGTATAAGTGTCATAGTGTGTGTGTGTAGGTGTAGGTGTAGGTGTGAGCTAGGGTGGGTGTATGTATCTAGGGTGGGTGTATGTATCTAGGGTGGGTGTATGTATCTATGGCGGGGTTGGTGTGTGTATATAGGGCGGGTGTATGTGTCTAGGTATGTGTGTATGTGTCCATGTGTGTGTGTTTGTGTGTGTGTAGGTGTAGGTGTAAGTGTATATGGGTGAGTGTAAGTGTCTATGGGTGAGTGTAAGTGTCTATGGGTGGGTGTGTAAGTGTCTATGGTGGTATAAGTGCGCATAAGTGTCATACGTGTGTAGGTGTAGGTGTAGGTGTAGGTGTGAGCTAGGTGAGTGTATGTATCTAGGGTGGTGTATGTATCTGGCGGTTGGTGAGGGAGGTGTGTGTATATAGTGCGGGTTTATGTGTCCATGTGTGTGTTTGTGTGTGTAGAGTAGGTGTGGAGAGTGTCATAGTGTATGTGTGTATAAGTAGCCTAGCGGTTGTGCGTGTGTGTGTATAAGTAGCCTAATGGGTGTGGGTGCGTGTGTGTATATGTAGCCGTGTGTTTGTGCATGTGTGTAGGTGTAGGTGTAGGTGTGAGTGTGGATGGAAATAAAATGAACTCAAGTTAGGACAGGTACATACAGGAGCTCAAGTTAGGACAGGTACCTACATGACCTCAAGTTAGGACAGTTACCTACAGCAGGTACAGCGTCAGGTACCTACACGAACTCGATTTAATCCCACTTAATCCCTCACAAACCTTTATGAAAGGTCAATTTCGGGCCTTGATACGGTATCAAGGCCAAAACATCAAAAGGGGGGCTAGGACCCGTAAAGGGGGGCACCAAAAACTAAGGGGGACACGTACGACGGTTGCTGCGCAACCGTCTGGCGCACCCCTTCTTCGAAGGGGTGCCAAAATCATACTCAGGAAACAAGCTGACAAATAATCGATACAGTATCGATAACCAAAAATATCGATATTTTTAACGATATTTGGGCAACCGATATACTGCTGTTACTACTGTTAGTATCATATAATAACAATATATGAAAAAAAAGTTTAAAAAAACATATTTATCTACGCCATGAAACTCATGAGGTTCCATATATATATATATAT
>JABUQX010094215.1:5000-22500 GCA_015478945.1 Trachelipus rathkii
GCATTCCTTTACTGACTCAATCCACTTTTTCTTTGGTCTCCCAGCCAGTCGATTCCCAGCACACTCACCACTATACATCCGCTTAACCAACCAGCTATCGCCCATCCTTTCCACATGACCAAACCATCTCAACATACTTTCATTTATACTCTCATTTGCCTCTTTCTTCACACCACACAACTCTCTAATACATTCATTCCTCATTTACCAATTCTTCTCACACTTAACACAGCTCTAAGATTGTCCATCTGAACACATTGTACTTTTAGATCTATACCTCTTATTCCAGACCATAGTTTTACTATTATACATTAACACAGGTAACAACATAAAATCATGCATGTTACACCCTATATTGATATATATATAGGCTGATATGGCGATATTATTATTAGTACAGTATGTTATTGTTATTAGTTATACATACATATATATTACATATAGAAGAAGAAAGAAGAAGCATATATATATTAAGTTATTGGTTGGTTATTATTATTGTTATTGCTGGTTATTGTTATTGTTGTTGTTATTATATATATATATATACATATATATATTATATATTATATTGGTTGGTTATTATTGTTGGTTACATAAGGTTATTACATATTATATATATATGCCATTAGCACTCTTGGGATTATTGAGACAATTTGAGAGCTTTGGTTTTGCCTTGCATCTTTGATTTCTTATTTAATAATGAAGCAAACTTTATTTTTTATAACCATATATATATATATATATATATATATATATATATATAGCAGCAAAGATATATGTAGTATATTATATATATATGTTAGCAGCAGCTATATTAAGTTAGTTATATATATATATATATATATATAATAGTTATTATATTATATATATATATATATATAAAAAATATATATATATATAAGTATATATATATATATATATGGTAAAAGATACTTAACGCCCACACGGAACGGGAGCTCCGATAAAAATTTTCCCGGGTAGCCTCTATGATGCATAAATAGACGTTTTAAGGGTCGAAATGAAAAAAAAAAAAAAAAAACAATCATATCTCAAAAACTACAATAGCTACAGCGAAAAGGAATACATTTTTGGAATCCTGGTAAAATTTTAGTAAGGAAAATGTAATTAAAGAATACCCCAAGGGTATACTGCACCGATGGCAGGAGTCTCGGCCTTCCAAATCGCTGCAGGACTAATTCCCCCCCTCCGGGAGGGTCTCCGGAACCCCCCTCCCTTGGTATTTGGGTGTCGCGGGGTTCCTCCGCCCTACGGTATGGAAAACGTCCCCCCCTGTGTTCCCCGTCGGCTCGAGCCCCACACTGCCGTGTAATACCTTTTCAAATAATATATATACTTCGCCCCTAGGAAAAAAAAAATTTCATTTCGACCCTAGAACATCTATTTATGTATCATAGATGCTACCTGTGAAATTTTTTTTTTTATCCGAGCTCCCGTTCCGTGTGGGCGTTAAGTAACTTTGTCCAATATAGGCAGCAGCATATATATATATATATATATAAGTTATATATTATATATATATATATATATATATATATATATATATATATATATATATATATATATAAGTTATTATATATATATATATATATCAGTGGTTATTTTCTGTGGGTAGGCAGAGTAGGCAGCGCCTACTTGCCTTTAGTGAACCCAAAAATATTAAAAGTCAGCATATATATAGCAGCAGAAAGTATGAATAGCATATATATATGTTAAGTTAAGATATATATATATATATATATATATATATATATATATATATATATATATATATATATATATATATATATATATATATATATATATACATATAATTTCGTGCGAAGGCGCTCTGTTGCGCCGCCTACACAAATTTCAAATCCTGATTTCGTTTTATAATAATATTAACGATCAGGGCAATCCGTCATTTTCCTAGTTAAAAATATTCCGTTTTCTTTTGTAGCTCTAGGCAACCCTGTATTTGCCTCTGACTCTAGCAGCAGTCATTTTTTTTTTAAAAATCCCAATTTAAATTACGTTAGCAAGAAATAATAATGATATAATAATATAATTAAACTACTACTAATTTTATGCTAATCCTTGATCATCTCTTATACCGACTTATTTAATTTATTATTTCATAAAAATCATTGACTCATTCTTGCAATCAGAGTCTGCCAGACTCACTTGATGAGTCAGTCTTCTAGGCCAGCGGTCTCCAAACTTTTTTGAACGCGTACCCCCGACGAAAATAATTCTAAGCTAAATTCCTATAGGCCTGTAATACATATATATTATTAAGAGCAGCAGCATAAGAAGATAGCAGCAGTATATATATATATATATATATATATATATATATATATATATATATATATATATATATATATATATATATATATATATATATTATATATTTATAATTTAATATTAAGTTATAACTAGCGGACAAATTTAATGCATCACCCGTAAATATAATGTAAACTCTTTCATTTTTGGAAATGTAGAGCTAGGGTTTGATTTTATTTGGGTCATACCTAATTTCGGAGTGTATACTGTATGTAACTACACCGTGTATGGAACTAAATGGCATAATAAAGACAACCAATCAAATTACGAAATCCCGAAAGTACGTTCATAGGAGAACAAGATGGCAAGACACCAACCAACTAACGAAACAAACCCTATGCTGTAAGTCGTAGCTTGACAAAGACTGTCACAATGGAAAGAATTCGTCAGAGAAGAGGAACGTGCCATAGGAGTTATCACACTGTCGGAAGCAGGCCATTCTCCGAGACAGGTGGCTCAGCAACTCGGGGTAAACCAATCGACGGTCAGTCGAATCCTTCTTCGGTTCAGGGAGACTGGCAGCAACCGTAGACGACATGGTCAGGGTAGCCCGAGGGCGACGTCCGAGAGATGACAGATTCCTCCGTCTGGCAGTGCTTTGTGATCGTTTCCAAACAAGCGTACAGATACAACATAGGCTCCGTGAGGTCAGACATGTGCCCAGTTCCGAGGGTACAGTGAGAAGACGACAGAACGAACGTGGAGTACGTATTACAAGGTCTGCCATCGGCCATCTCCTGATCAGGGAGCATCGGGTTGCGATTTCATTTTTCACAAGTGTATGGAGATTGGACACTCACAGATGAGTCGAGGTTCACACTACATGGACCAGATGGACGTCGGTGAATTTGGAGACGTGCAGGTGAGCACTTTTCTGCTTGCAATATCTCCCCAAAGATTCCTTTTGGAGGTGACTCTGTGATGGTGTGGGCAGGCATTTTTTTGGGTGATCGCACGCCATTGCATATCGTGAGCAGAGGAACGCTAACGGTTGAAAGGTATGCCGAAGACATCCTCCAAGAGTTAATAGTGCCTTTCGCGTCCTTCATTGGCGTCCACTTTTTGTTACTCCATGACAACGCCACACAGCACACAGCACAGGTCGTTCAACGGTACCTACAGCAGGTAGAGATCAGACTCCTGGCCATTTCTGCGAGGAGCCCGGACATGAATCCCGTTGAACATGTTTGAGATTTGTTGGGTAGGCGTGTTCGAGTCCGTGAACATGCTCCGTCGACACTCACGGAGCTTGCAAACGCTTTGACAATATCCCGCAGGAGACCATCTCCAAGATCACTTCATCAATGCCGAATCGCTTGGAGGAAGACATCCTCCAAGAGTAAATAGTGCCTTTCGCGTAATTCATTGGTGTCCACTTTTTGTTACTCCATGACAACGCCACACAGCACAGGTCGTTCAACGGTACCTACAGCAGGTAGGGATCAGAATCCTGGCCATTTCTGCGAGGAGCCCGGACATGAATCCCGTTGAACATGTTTGAGATTTGTTGGGTAGGCGTGTTCGAGCCCGTGAACATGCTCCGTCCACACTCACGGAGCTTGCAAACGCTTTGACAACATCCCGCAGGAGACCATCTCCAAGATCACTTCATCAATGAAGAATCGCTTGGAGGAAGTTGGAAGGGCCGGAGGGGGTACAACCCATTATTAGACACCTTTATGCTGCATCTCACATTGTAATTTGTAGAATATTGTTGTTGATTAATAAAATCATCATATCCATATTTTTTTTCGTTTTCTTTATTATGCTATTTAATTCCCTACACACTGTCGTTACATACGGTTTATACATTTATAACCCTGTGCAACACTTCCGAGTTATGTATGAACCAAATAAAACCAAAACCTAGCCCTACATTTCCCAATATGAAAAAGTTTAAATTATATTTACGGGTGATGCATTAAATTGCCTCGCTATATATACATATATTATTACATATGTTACATACATACATATTATTACAGAAAGAGCAAGAGCGTTATGATATTAGCTATATTACATATACATATTATATATTATAGAGTATGAGTTATGATATACATATATATACATATATTATTATTATACATATTGTTTATATATATATATTACATATTATATATATATATATATTTATTATGTTATTATTATTATGTTATTATTGAGCAGAAGCAGCGAGTTATTGCCATACATACATATGCTGGGTTACTATTGGTTGGCTACATATGCATGAAACATACATATTGGTTGGCTGGCTAGCAGTTGAAGAGCTGAAGGCTACATGGCTGGTTACTGTTACATATTATTGGCTGCTGGCTGGGCATATATTACATATTACTATGCTAATATGCTATATTATTATTGGCTATTGGCTGGCTACTGGCTGGCTATTATTATTACGAAACATATATATTATTATTATATTGCTGATATTAAGGTTATATATATTATTATATACATATATATTGGTTATTATATTATTATTATACATTATATATGTTACAGGAGCAGGGGGCATAGTATATATATATATAAGGTTGTTAAATATATATATATATATATATATATATATATACATATATAAGATAATAGAGGTTGGCACCCCGCTCATTTAGGGGTAGTCCGCCAGCGCACCTCCGCCGCACCTCGAGAAAACGTTGTCCGCTAGCGCTCCTCCGCACTTATTCAGACCATCAAATCTTCAAGGTAAGTCCAGCACGTCCGCATCGTCCGCACGTCTTCCGCTAATAATGTGTGACTTCAAAGGTTTTAATATCAAATACTAAATAGTATATATCCCTGGCTACACCTATTTATAATATTATGCGAAAATTGAAATGAATATTTACAAAATCTCAAGATTTTCCTTTTCCCCCTCAATGTCTTCTTCTTCAAAGGACAAGAGATCCATATTACCTTTCAAAAAGATTAGCTGTTTAAAATTAAAAGCAGTTAAGGCTGACCTCTTTGCCCTCAAAATATCCCCATCAATACTAAATATTCGCTCTACAGCAGCAGAACTAGGGAGAGGTGTATTATATATTTTATGAACAAATTCAACAAATTCTGCCTATGCTGAAAGGGAAAGATGTCCTTGGTGAGAGGAGTGCTGGTGTTAGTTCGCTTCCAGCAGTCCATTGCCAATTTAAGGTCCTCACCTAAATCATTCTGCCTCCCTTCTGAAATATTTTGACCACCCTGTCTACCTATAAGAAGGTCTATTTCGTTCAAGACTTTAGTAGAATCCATGAAAGCCTCGACGCCTGCAGAGTCGATGCTAATGCTGCCGTATCATTTTAAGTTATATATATATATATATAGTATATATATATATATATTATATATATATATGGTTGGTTGCTATATATATATATATATATATTGTTACTGAACAAACCAACTACTAAACATACCTCTTGTGTAAAAACCCATATTATTATTATTATTGGTTATTATTATTATTAGCATATATATTATTATTGTTATATATTATATTATTATATGTATGATATTATTACATATATATGTATACTATATATTATTATGAAAGGTTGAGCTACATATTACATACATATTGGTATACAATATGGCTGTTACTGCTGCTGCTGTTGTTAGCATATTGCTGTTACAGGGTATATATAGTGCATGCTATTATTATTGCTATTACTGAGCTACATACATATACTACATATTGATACATATAATGAAGATGCTGCTGTATAACATGTGGCTGGCTATTGGTATACATAATATACATACATATACATATTGGTATTAGCTGTATTATTATTGGTTATTGGCTATTAATATTGCTGGTTTGAGTATATATCGATATATACATGGCGGTATATTATTGCTGGTTATGCTGATAGCTATGATATATTATTATTATTATATTACATATACATATTATATATATATATATTATTATTATTATTACATACATATACATATCTTTGGGTTTTACACAGAATTGATTTAGATATTGCCTAGTTATTATAGTAATAATATAATTAATTAAAGTTATAGATGAGGGTAATAGCCATTTAGTCTATAAAATAAATTTAAATGTTATTTATTATATATGGTACCATTAAGGAGGTTGCGATTGGTTTTGGAAGTTTAATTATTAAAAACAATAAGTCTTAGACAAAAAGTAATAATTGTTTATAAACTTAAAATAAAAATATTTTTTTATTTTAAATAATCAATAAGAATTCTTAATAAGTAAACTATACTTTCATTTTTCAAAAAAGTGCGGAACAAAAGAGCGGAAACTTTTTTTGATCCGCACGTGCAAGTCCGAGTATTTCCTGAAGTCTCCGCACCTCCGCACCTCCGCACCTCCGCACCTCCGCACCTCCGCACTTCCGCACTCCTCCGCACCCCTCCGGGCACCCCTCCTAGTCCGCAAGTACCTACGGTGAATCGCTCGGAGCTGACCAATAGCGGGCTAGCGGACCAAAGAGTGGAAGTGCCACCCTGATATATATGGCAGGTATAAAGCATATAGTTGGTTGGTTATATATATTATTATTACATATTATATAGTTAGCATAGAAGAGCAGAGTTATATATAAAGAGCATATATATATATATAGCATATATATATATATATATAGTATAGATATATATATATATATATATATATATATATATATATATATATATATATATATATATATATATATATATCGCACTCACTCTGATACAAGATCATACACCCGTGCAAGTGATCGTGAGGTTACCCCCTTTGGCGTACCCCCAGCATCGCCCAGGTTCCCTGCGGTACGCGGTAATCCCCACTTTGAGACCACTGTTCTAGGCTACCTATAAATTTGCCTCTGCAGACAAGTTGTATTTTGCTGCTATTAGTGGAAATGTACAGTATCTCTGTGGAGTTAGTAATAATACGCTTTTCATATTATTTATTAATAAATATTACTTTATTACTGATTTTGTGTGTTTTTAATAAAATTGAGCTGTTAGTTTCATAAATACGAGTATATTGGATTCGTATTCGATTTAAGTTTCATTAAAAATTGCTAAATTCTTTCCTGAGTGTTGTAGGCCATATTAAAATTCAAACATGTAAGAATATGTGCAATACAGTCAGTGATTTATATATATGAAACCATTCAAAAAAGGAAGAATTTGATATTTATAAATAAATGTAAGTACAAAAATATCAATATATATATAAGGTATACAGCAGAAGAGCAGTTATATATATATTGGTTCCCTATTTTCTTATTATATATATATATATATATATATATATATATATATATATATGGGCGTAGGCAGGGGGGTGCACTTGACTAGATGAATCGGCGCGAAATAAAAACTGAAATTTAGAAACGCCAGACGACGTTTTTAAGGGTTTATTAGTAGAAAAACTGTAAAAAAAAAAAGATACATCAATCGATAGATACTGAAGGAGTAATTACTAATTGCTAACATATTATAAACATACATTTTTTTTAATAGTTTTAATGTGTTTTCGTTTTCATATTGGCTTGAAATCAACTAGCTGTGTGCTTTTATTCAGCTAACTTCTTCAGATAGTATTCTCCGCTGGAACTCTCAGTATGTCGATAGCATTTGGCGGCTGATGTGCTGTTAAATATATATATAGTTATATATATATATATATATATATATATATATATATATATATATTATATATTATACATATATACAGCAGCATAGGGCAAAGAAGAGAAGAAGTAAAGAGCATGCAGTTAGATATATATATATATATATATATATATATATATATATTATTATTAAGTTATTATTATGTTATATATATATAATATATATATATATATATATATATTATCACCTCAACCTCGTCCCCTGCACCCCTCTGCCTACGCCCATGTATATATATATATATTATTATATATATATATATTAGTTAGTATATATATATTATGCTATTATATATATATTATTATATACATATATTATATATATATATAATTTGATCATCTACTCAAGAATTTTGACCACGAACCGCCGAGATTATAATTGGGTAGACAGTCTATATATAAGTTGCTATATATTATTATTATATATATATATTATTATATATATATATATATATTATTGTTATATTATATATATATACAGATAGTTGAGTACATATTATATTATTATATAGCAAAGTTATATTATATGAGCAGCATATATATATATATATATATTATTATATATATATATATATATATATATATATATATATATATATATATATATATATATTTATATATATATATATATATTTATATATAAATATATATAAATATATATATATATATATATATATATATATATATATATATATATATAAGTATGTTACAGTATATATATATATCTGTGCTGTCCTGAGCTCTCGTTATATTTATATGTGCTAAGTTTTAATTGGACTTATATGGCTAGAGTTTGAAAGTTTTATTAGTCTTAGTTGCGAGGATTTCTTTCTTTTTTGTTAATCAATCATAAATAGTACCTAAATTGCATCATGGCCTAAGCTGATGCTCGCAATACTGCAGTGGAAGTCAGTTATTTATTTATACTTGGAGATCGATGACCCAAATATTGAAAGTGAAAGCAATGAAGAGGCAACATATAGTATTAATCAAGTAATTAGTGACTAGAAAAATTATCCTTCTACTAAATATCAGTTTGGAAGTAGAATATGCCGCCCTGCTAAATCTCAGAGTGGAAAAAAGTCAGATTTTCCAATTGATATTAACTCTATTTTTCCTTTGATTAGGAACTTGACAACGAATTTAAATAAGTTAAGTACTATTGTTAATACGCTAAATACATATGTATGTAAATAAGATTGAAAAGAGGTTGGATATCTTTCAAGATCGCTTAAAAGAATTAGAAACTAAAAAATAGTGATTTTAATAAGAGACTTTGTGAAGTGGAAAATAAGATAATCATAGTTGGAACGAAGGAACGAAGGAATATTACCAAGTCATAACTAAAAGGATAAAATTTGCTGTTTTTAATGTGTTTGGTTACGCTCCTTGCACAAAATTGAAAAAATTTGTCTTTCAGTCTTTCAGTATTCCGTTGGAAGAAATGTACGTCCAATCTGTCAACATAAATTGAAGGAGAACTGGTTTGTGATCGGTCTTTTAAGGTTGAATCTTTTAACATAAATTCAAGAGTTTATTATTTGGGAAATAAAATATCTATGTGCATGCTTTGTACTATATACTTTATAAACACCATATAAAGTACTGGTATAAAATAAAAAAAGACAAGAGTGAAACGTTTCCTGTTTGGCTTAGTTATTCTCTTGTTCATTCTTTATATGCGTAAAGCAAAAATTTAAGGTGCAAACTTGTGCGTATTTATTTTTACGTTTTGAAACCTATATGTCTCAACTCACTTTTCTTACTAAAAAACCAAAATTTAAATAAAACTTATATAATAGGAATTAACGTACATTTAAGAAGTGTAAAGTTTAAAAGTTCGTTTAAGAATATATATCTTGTTATATTTAAAATAAGTATAAGCGACTTTTATATATTTGTAAATATAGGTGATTTTTAAAGAATTTTAAAAAATATAAATAAAGTTTTTTTTTAATGGATAAAATTTTTAACGTGTAAATTTTAAAGAGGAAAGAAAAGGGAGGGAGTAGGGGGGAGGAGGAGGGGGAAGGGGGGTGGGAAGAAATATAAATTGATAGTGTAGGTTATAACCTTTTATATTTTTACTGTATATTGTCATTTTAACCTTTTTTTTTATTGGAAGTGATTTTAAGGAGTTTTTAAGTAATTAACCTTTTATTGTGTCTTATATTATTTTAACGTATTTTGTTGTTGTGGGTTGGTGAGCGGGGTGGTAGCCCTTGGTGTTGGGAATTACCAAGGGTGGGGGTTCCCATAAAGCGTACAGCCTGAGTGAGTTATCTATAGAAATAGGGAAAGATGGGGAGGAGAGTGGTAATTAGGGTGGGGTGTATGAATGTGAGAGGGGTAAACGAGGATTTGAAGAGGGAGGAAGTAGGGTTGATGTTTGAGGAAAAAAGGTTGGATGTGCTAGGGATAACAGAAACTAAGTTGAAAGGAAAGAGGGAGATGAATTTTGGAGAATACAAGGGTATGATTTCGGGGGTGAACGAGAGAGTGAGGGCGAGGGAAGGGGTGGGAATAGTTATGAGGAAAGAGATGTGGGATAAGGTGAGACTGTGTAACCAGGTGAGTTCTAGGATTATGTGGGTAAAAGTGAAATTCGGGGGGGAAATGTGGGTTTTTGTATGTGCGTACGCACCAGTGAATGGAGCGAGGGAGGAGGAGAGAGAAAGATTTTGGGAGGAGCTGAATGAGTGTTGGGAAAGTTTTGGGGTAAATGAAAAAATTTGTCTATTGGGAGATTTGAATGCAGGAGTGGGAAGGGTGGGGGTGGGAAGAATAATAGGACCTTTTGGGGTAGGGGAGAGGAATGCTAATGGAGAAAGTCTGATAGAGTTGTGTGTCGAAAGAAGAATGATAGTGGGGAATACGTGGTTTAAAAAAAGTGAGAATCATAAGTATACATGGAAGAGTGAGATAACGGGGGGGAAGGCGTTACTAGATTATGTGTGTGTAAATGGGAAGGATAGAGATAGATTATTAGATGTAAATGTATTTAGAGGGGCGGGGAGGGGATATCGGATCACTATTTGGTGCTTGCCAGGATAAGGGTGGGAGGAGAGGTGATGGTTAGGGAGAGGGGAGAAAAGAGGAGAGTGGAAGTGATAAAGGTGGAAAAATTGGAGGAGATAGTGTGTGGGAGGGAGTTTAGGAGAGGTATGGAGGACAGGTGGAGAAACGTGAGAGGGACGGGAATTGGGGAGGTGGAGGGGAGTGGAAGAGATTTAGAGAGGCAGTATTGAAGAGGCTAGAAGGGTGTGTGGAGTAAAAAGGGTGGGGGCAAGCAGAAGGAAAGGGAGTGAATGGTGGAGTGAGGAGGTGAGTGAGGTGGTAAAAAGGAAAAAGGAGGCTTATGTGAAATGGTTGGGAAGTAGGAGAGAAGATAGTTGGGAGGAATATAGAAGGGTTAGAGTGGAAGCAAAGAGGGCGGTGGAGAGGGCGAAGAGAAGAGCAAAAGGGGAATGGTGTAGAAGAGTGACGGAAAATTTTGAATCGGGGAGTAAGATGTTTTGGAAAGAAGTTAATAAAAAGGAAGAAGAAGGAGGGGTTGGGAGAGGATTAAGGAGGAGATGGGGAGGATAGGAGGAGGATAGGGGTGAGAAGAGGTGTGGGGAGCACTTTTAGTGGATCATTGAACAGCGGGTGGGGTAGGGGAGGAAGAAATGTGCAAGAGGTGAGGATGGGAAATGAAGTGGGAGGGAGGGGAGGATGAAATACAAATGGAGGAAATTATTAGGGCTGTGAAATAAAGGAAAAAAGGGAAGTCCGCAGGTCTGGATGGTGTGAGAATGGAAATGTTACAGAAGGGAGGATAGGGGTGGAGGAATGGTTGTATAGGTTATACAATATATGTTGGAGGAGTGGTGAGGTACCACAGGATTGGGAGGATGGTTGTTTGGTTCCTCTGTATAAGGGGAAAGGGGATAGGATGGAATGTGGAAATTATAGAGGTATATGTCTTTTGGCGTGGTAGGGAAAGTGTATGGAAGAATACTGATTGAGAGAGTAAGAGGTTTAACGGAGGGAAGAATGGGGGAAGAACAAAGGAGGGTTTAGGGAGGGAAGAGGGTGTGTGGATCAAGTGTTTACATTAAAGATGCTTGTGGAGAAAAAGTATAGAGAGGAAAGGGAAAGTGTATGGGTGTTTTTTAGATTTAGAGAAAGCATATGATGAGTGAATAGGGGTGAATTATGGAGGGTGTTGGAGGAAAATGGGGTGGGGGTAATTTAGGGAAAGGTATTAAGGCTTTTTATAGGAATAGTAGAATGTGTGTGAGAGTGTTAGGAGGGGAGAGTGAGATGTTTGGGATGGTGTGTGGATTGAGGCAGGGGTGTGTAATGTCGCCGTGGCTATTCAATCTGTTTATGGAGAGTGTTTGCAGAGGAATGGTGAGGGAGGGGAGGGGGTGGAATTGATGAATGGGAATGATAGAAGGGAAGTGAACATGATACTGTTTGTGGATGATACTGCCCTAGTGGCGAAGAACGCGGAAGGGCTGAGGTATTTGGTGAGGGAGTTTGAGAGAATGTGTGGACAAAAGGGGCTTAAAATAAATCCAGGTAAGAGTAAAGTATTAGTGTTTGAGGAGGAGGAGAGTGTAGAGGAGGAGGTGTTAGAGATTAGAGTAGGGGGTGTAGTATTGGAAGAAGTAAAGGTTTTTAGATATTTAGGGATGGATTTGGGTAAGGGGGGAGGGATGAAGGAGGAGATAGAACATAGAGTAGGAGAAGGAATGAGAGCTTTGAGTGGTCTGAGAGAAATATGGAAAGGGGGGGATCTATCACAGAAAGTCAATAAGTATGTTCTGTTTGAGAAAATCTGTGTACCAGCGGTATTGTACGGGTGTGAAACGTGGTTGAATGCCAGGTCCAGGAAAAAGTTGGAAGTATTTTTTGAGATGAAGGGGTTGAGAGCGGTTTGTGGGGTCAGTAGAAGGGAGAGGATTAGGAATAGGGTGGTGAGGGAGATGTGATTGGAGGAATGGTCTGGTGGGAAGAGTGGAGAAGGGAATGTTAAGATGGTATGGGCATTTAGTGAGAATGGAGGAACAGAGTGTTAGAAGAGTTTGGGAGGCGGAGGGGATAGAAGGAGAGGAAGGGGGAGACCAAGAAGGAGGTGGATGGATGGAATAAAGGGAGAGATGCTGGAGGAGGGAGGGAGGGGGGAGGAAGAGGGTAGGGTGTTGGCGAGGGATAGAGTGGGGTGGAGGAGGTGGGTGAGGGAGAGATGAGAGGGGGTGTGAATGAGGGAGGCTGTACGACCACTACCCCGCTCAAGCGGGACAAAAGTGTATGTACAATAATAATAATAATAATATATATATATATATATATATATATATATATATATATATATATATATATATATATATATATATATACTACTTTTTACTTTAAGTTACTAATTGAACTTCATGTTTTATATATATATATATAAAGAAAGATAGCAGTTAGCATATATATTATTATATATATATACATATTATTATATATATATTATATATATGATATATTAATATATATATATTAGTTATTATATTACCGTATATACATATTATTATTATATTATTATTATTATTGGTTATTATCATATAAAGATATATATATATACATATATTATTATTATTATTATATGTTGCTGGTTGGTTATATATATTATATACATATATATATATATATATTATTATTAAATATTATTATATATTATTATATGTATATTAAGTTATTATATTATTATTATTACATATATACATATTAGCGGCGCACCCTCTGAAGATCATAATCGGTAGTGTAAGCAGCTGCTATATATATATATATATTATTATATATATTATGTATATATATATATACATATATATGAAGAAGAGCATATATAAGGCTGGTTGTTGTTGGCTATTATGTATATATATACAGCACATATATATATATTACATATATAAATAATAATACATTATGCCATTACTAATATTGGTTGCCGGGTTGCCGCTTGTTGTAGGTACCAGAAATTGGGACATATAATAAGGTAAAGAATGTGAGCCATTGTTATTATTATTATTATTATTATAATAATAATAATAATAATAATAATAATAATAATAATAATAATAATAATAATAATAATAATAATAATAATAATAATAATAATAATAATAATAATAATAAATAATAATAATAATAATAATAATAATAATAATAATAATAATAATAATAATAATAATAATAATAATAATAATAATAATAATAAACAAGACGAAATCTTCTCTGAACATTGACTTTATCTGTTATTAATAAAGAAACGTAGGCCTTTAAAGATTTTTTAAAATTAAGTTTTTGTTCCTTAGATAAGCTTTTAAAGCTATTTTTCAATAAAAAAATCTACTTCCATTATGCACTATTTTAATCATTTGAATTATATAAAGATAAATATCACTTAAGTAATGTAATAAAAATAATATTTAATAACCAAAGCAATGGACATCAAGATAAACAGTAAACACTGTTGCTGCCATCCTTTTGATACGTAAGAGAAACTTGTCGTATATATATATATATATATATATATATATATATATATATATATATATATATATATATATATATATATATATATATATATATATATATATATATAATATATATATATATATATATATATATATATATATATATATACAAGTGTTATACGATGTTTTCTTTTTACGTCTGGCAGGACGGGTATGTTTTCCTGGCCTGACCATTATAATACTATAGGAGAAATTAAATTCTTACGTACGCCGATAACAAAGAAATTCACTCTTGGGAATAGGGTAGGAGCGAAAATTTCCAAATTAATTTAATTATTATAACCGTTATTACTAAAGTAGTTGTTTTTTTTTTTTTAATTTTTATTAGTTTCTTTTTTTTTCACTTTCATATAAAATTTTAATAATTTAATTAAGTTTACAATTTAATTTATTTTATTAAAAAGACTCAGAAATATTGGGTAGGAGCTACCTACCCTACCTACCCTATGTATACGCCCCTGATATATATATATATATATAATATATATAATATATATATATATATATTATATATATATATATATATATATATATATATATATATATATATATATATATATATATATATATATATATATATATATATTATATAAATATATATATATATATATATATATATATATATATATATATATATATATAATTCCAAAGATGTTCTAATATTTTTCTATAACTTGAGCTTGTGTTTCAATTTATAAATATTTTATTGCCATAATATTTGTTCTTAGAAATTGTAGAAACACTTTCGCGTTACACCATCCCAGCGTTATATCGGCATCGGAACCGAAGCAGGAATCAGATTATCGGTATCGGTATCGGTACCGGAAAGGGAGTCAGATTATAATTCAGTCGATTCAGTAGATCTGGTTTATTCTGTTTTCTTTCCTTTCCGACGTTATTTATCAGCATCGGAAAAGGAACCGGTTCTGTTCTGTTTTTTCCCCCTTATATATATATATATATATATATATATATATATATATATATATATAGTATATATATATATATATATATATATATATATTAACCTTATATATATATAGTATATATATATATATATATATATATATATATATATCCATTATCAATATTAAACCCAAGGGACTATTTCCCAAACTCAAAAAGAAATCTGCGTTAACATTAATGCTCTTATTACACGCTGTACGCAAGTTAAAAAGATGTAAAGGTTTCTGTGGTAAAAATATGAACACGCGCGAGCACATGGACATGAACAGACATACCACTACACACACGACACACACACACACATATATATAGAGCAGAGTATATATAGCAGCTTATTATTATTGGTTGAGCAGTTGTTATATATTGTATATTATTGGATATATTATTATTACATATTACATTACATATATGATATATTATTATTATTAATATTACATCGAAGATTCGATTTCCAAGAAGTAACTATAAATATGCTACATAAAAATGATATATTATATATATATTATTATTGATAGCTATATATATATATACATATATTATTAAGCATACATATATATATTATATATATTATTGTATATTATTATTATTATTATTATTATTATTATTATAAAGATATATTATTATGCCATATTATTATTATTATACATACATCTGTAATACATATACCTTGTATATTATACATATTCGTATTATTACATATATATATTATTAAGTTATATTATATATTATTATTATTGGTTATTATTATTATTATTATAGCATAGCATATATATTAAGGTTGTTGTTATATATATATTATTATATATATATATATATATATATATATATATTATTATTAAGTGCTATTATTACTATTATTATATATATATATATATATATATATAACTTATTTAAAGTTTCCTCTATTTATAAATGTTCATTTTTTATGAAGATTCTAAAATAGTAACAAAAATAAAACATAAAAGCCGAGAAAACAAAAGCGCTATCGGCTTTCGCAATTTGTCTTTTGTGTTTCATTTTTTTATAGTATTTTGATCAGAGATTTCAAAAATGTATGTCTACCGTAAGCGACATTGTGAGAGCTGAAAAAAGTTTTCCGATATTTGTATTTAAATAGTAAATTGGAAAGTCTAAGTTTGAAGCTCATTCAGTCTTTGTGTTCCATAGATATATTGCGCCTGGTAGCTCAGTGAAAGAGCAATCGCCCAACAAAGCGATTGGCCAAGATTCGTGACTGGTCGGGTGAAAGAAAGAGCTATTCTCCCTTTTAGTGTTTGCTTCGTCCTACTACAGTATATACATTACCAGTAGGTCAGATAGATAGGAATATTGTAGGGCAATTTTTTGATATGCCTTTTTAGAATTGAAAATAAATTCATGTACTCTTTTTGACGTTTTCGAGCATAAAGTAATCCAGCAATATTTTAAAAACAAATATTAGTCATTTTCCTAAAAAAAAATTTACCACGATGAATACTAAAAATATATATGATTTTAGAAATAAATTTTGCTAAATACAAATTTAAATATGTTTTTATTTTTTGGCGGGAGATTTTGACGGGAAAGGTACACTGCACACACACAAGGTGGTCCGAAAATTATAACATTGGATTGAAGTACTAATAATATCTCTACTATGGTCCTACTCAAATGTAGAATAGGGCTTTGCCGTAACAGTGCTGTCAACTATATATATATATATATATATATATATATATATATATATATATATATAAGTTATTAAGTTGTTATATTTATATACATAAATGTCAAATACGTTATTATTATTGCTATTATTAACATAATCCTGAACTACTAACTTATATAGTATGCTATTTGATGGTAATTATTATTATTATTATATTATTATTATTATTATTATTATTATTATAACCTATCTATTATATATTACAAATTTTGGCATTGAAGAATTTATTATATTCTTATACATATATATTTATT
>JABUQX010094216.1:20000-27500 GCA_015478945.1 Trachelipus rathkii
TATTCCTGGATTGTTCTTCTAGAAAGGTCTGATGGTGCTTGTGTTACGAGGCAAGGACTCAACCTTTATTCCCAACCTTCCCAGTTCCCGTCTGTGACAATAACTGCGTTGTGAACCAAAATTCAAGAGGCAACGCACCGCAACAAACTTCCCACCTCTTCTCATCTTAAGGGAGATGATAGGGAGGATTTTTTCTGATGATGTGGATCCAGTATTGATATATAGATGATTTTGAGACACATCATCTTTTGATTCGATGCATTTATAAGATATTGATATTTCTGAAGTATGACTGGGACTTTTTCTACTGAGTTTAGTGACAGCACTGTACTGTATAAAGATATGTATTTTATGCTCTGATAAAGAACACACGGTAAGAAAGTCCAAATTTCTTCGCTGGGAAAACTGATGTCTGATGCTTTGCACTGCTGCAATTCGCGCTAAGCCAGATTTTGTTGCAGCGCTTTTTTCTGGAGGCAGAATTGATGTATGTTGAACAAGAAAACATAGAGTGAGCTCGCTCACAAAGCTTACAACAAAATACAAAATGTATTTTCAGACGATTTGAAATTTTTCTGAGGAGCGATTCTCTCTGGTAGGAATGAATTTTGAGGAAAACGATGAGAAGAAGTATTTTTTCTTCTAAATTTCCGAGGACTTGAATTCTTTTCAAAGTTGATAAAACAGAAGAGGAAGAAGAAGGTTTCTCTCCCTTCATACTTTTCATGGATTTAGGGACAATATGGTAATTGTCAAATATTGTGATGATGGATGGATATTCTTCTTGTGCTGATAATTTTATCTTTCTCAAGAATTTTTTTGGTAGCTTGTTCACTACTATGTGGCTGAATAGTAAGCACCCAACAGAATCCTTCTCAAAAAAATCCGCACCAAATTCTTTTAGTTCATGAAGGTGTGCACGCACCTCTGATATGAAGATTGTGACCTTTTAAGTTATTGCGACTTAAAACAGGAGCTTGATACATTTTGTGAAGTAAAGGGTCAATGATGAAGGGTTCATCCAAGTACATGTCCTTGAGGATTTTCAAAAGTATAGAATTCAAAGTAGGAAAGTACCATGTTGAGATCAAAAGGTACCTTAAAACCATCAAATAGCTCTCGCTGCTTTTTACAGAGTTAAAACCGTTGCAAAAACAAAAATCTTGACTCATCCTATGGCGATATTTTCAAACAGTATTTAGTCGCTGACATCACTGAACACGTCCTAATGTCTCCAAAAGATTTCAAAAAACACATCTGGATTCCTCATCGAGCAGTGATCAAAGTGGCCGAACAGGTCACCACAAAGGTGCGCCCAGTTTTCACCTGCAGCCTACAGATTAGGAACTGTCCATCCCTGAACCAGGCATGCCATCCTGGTTTGAACCTAAAGATCTCTTTATTCAAGCTACTCTTACAATTCAGGACAAATAAATATGCTATGCTAGCTGACATATGAAAGGCCTTTCTTCAGGTTCGTTTAAAGAAAGAAGATCGAAACAGATATTGCTTCTTCTAGGAAGATGATAACCTGGTTACCTATCGATATACGTCAATTATTTATGACCTAACAATAAGTCCATATATCTTAGGTGCTGTCATTCGTCATCACGCGACACATTATTCTCCTGATCTTTAATCTTCTTTATTGGAAAGCAGTTTATATATATATATATATATATATATATATATATATATATATATATATATATATATATATTATATAATATATATATTATATATTATATATATATATCTATTATATATCTATATATATATATTATATTATATATATATAATATATATTAGTATATATAGTATATATATATATATATATTATACTATATATATATATATATTATATATATATATATTAATATATATATATATATATATATATACATATATATATGAAATATATATAAATATATATATTATATATACTCCTACCTACTCACTACTATATACCTACTACTATATATACTATATATAATATACTCATATATATATATATATATATAGACAACTTCATTTTTTCAGTGGTTATCTGTCAGCAAATTAACCGACATATTTCGTGAAACTACCATCATGAATAAATGAGGTTGATATTGATCTGTGTTCACGGAACTGTAAAAGTTCCGAATTGAGATCTCTTTTCGCCTCTGAGGGAAGACAAGTGTCACATCAAAATTCAGAAGAACGTGTTCTCGGATATTTGTTCAACATAGATTCAGATTCCATCAGATTGAGTGACTTTCAAATCACTCCAGCAAAAACAAAGACAGTCTACTTTCCAAATCCAAAAGTATTCGACCGCATCTTTCAGCTATTTCACCTGTTTTTCTCCGTTACAAGGCAGACGGAGGTCTTCTGATAAGGAAGAGGTGGAACGGGAGATGGGTTGGGACAATGAATCCAGTAAAAGCCGAATTAACAACAGCATATGACAACAACTGTACTCAGATCTGAATTTGTTGAAAGGCCTCTCTTTCAACAGATCTTGTTTCGAAACAGAAAGATCCGACCTGTCATTGCACATCTTTTTGTGACGCAAGCCCCAATTGCTATAGTTTGTCATTTATATTCATCAGCAACACAAAAACCGCAACTTCTTGGGACAAAGAAAGGTTTCTCCTTTAAGGAAGAACCTGCAATTGTCTGGAACTTCTTGTCGGTTTTCTGGCTTTCAAATGTCTTCCGTCAGGTTTTAAATGGTTTTTTGCGTACATCAAATTCTACACTTTTCATGTTTTTTCGATTCAAATTATATCTGCAATGGAATTTTGAAGGGAGGAAAAGATAAACAAAGCGTCTTTCTAAAAAACGAGATACAGGATCTTCAGAACATGATCTCTTTCTAGAGAGAATCATAAATTTTATCCACAATTTCATTTTGTAAAATTTTGGAACCCAGCAGATCTCCTCACAAGAGGCTTGTCAGTAGCCAGAATTTATAAATCAATTATTGTTTTGGAAACAGGGTGCTGAGTGGCTCTCGGCAGCCCCAATTTATTGGTTTGAGTCTGAATGGGACACGGGTTTCAGTCACCCCTCTCTGATACTTACTACAACAAATCCATCTCAGATTTCTAAAGTGATGAAATTCGAAAAGTTTTAGAGTTTTAACAAACTCTTTAGAGTTTGCTCTCTTCTTTTCAAATTCAATTCAATCTCACGAAAAAACACTATTACCGACAGTGATCTTAAAACTCGTTTATACTGCTTGAAGAAGATGCAACAAGAATCTTTTCGGAAAGTGCTTGCCTTTTTATAATAGACAGAGGAGAATCATTCATTAACAGAAAGACCACCTGATCTGGTTAACAATCTTAACTTGTTTCTGGATGATCAAGATTTTATCAGGAGTAAGGGGAGATTGTCTCATTCTAATTATTACAGTTTTGATGTGTTGAACCCAATTCTTTTGGGAAAGAATCACCATTTAACAATTGTTTTCATCAAAAATGCTCATAATGATTGCAAAAATTTAGGGATCCAAGCCACACTGACTAATATCAGGCTTAAAGGGTTTTGGATCGCCTCTGCTAGAGCCTCTATCCAAAGAGTTCTTGCTGAATGCATCATTTGCAAGATATACAACAGTTTTGCATTCAAATATCCATCCTTTACTAACTTCACGAAGACTCAAGCTGAACTTTTTTGCCCCTTTCAGGAAGTTGGAATTAACTTCACCAAGCACTGGTGGCTGAAGATCAAAGGTTCATCTCAAGCACAAAAGATGCTTATCATTATTATATATATATCTTATATATCTATATATATATATATTATTATATATATATATATAATAATATATATATATATATATATAGTATATATATATATAAATGCTGAATGTACGGGCTGTGTATTTGGATCTGATTCCAGACATGTCCTCGGCTTCCTTTGAGCAACTGTTTCAACGTTACGTCAATCGTTTCGGTATTCCTGACATTGTGTATAGCGACAATGCTAAGTCATTCGTCCAAGGTGTCGATCCATTTGAATCATTTGTCATATCAGAAAACCGGCATGAGCTTCTTCGTAAGAACCAGATAGTACATCGGACGATTCCACTTTTACAGTCCTTGGACTGGAAGTTTATGGGAGAGGTTATTAAGAGTTGTGAAAGATTGTCTAATGAAAACTATAGGACGTTCTTCAATTGAATATTTTCAATTCATTACTATTACTTCAGACATAGCAGATGTTATCAACTCTCGTCCTTTAACATACATCTAATGTGCTCACGACGTAATTCCTCTGACTCCAAATTATTTCCTGAATCCCCATTTGAAAAGAAAGATGGTATGGAGAAGAGACGTGAGCCCAAATAAAAATACAAACATGACTCCTTCGAGAGATGCTTTATTTAAGTCGTTGGAAAAATCCTCTTATCTCTTTGAAGAACTTCGAAGTCGCTGGTATGAGGAGTATCTGTTAAGTCTTCGAGAGATTAGCAGAGACCTCTACCAGACCAGCTGGAATAATTTGGTCAAAATTGACGATGTTGTCCAAGTCCGGAGCCCGGTTAAGGAAAGACCTTTTTGGCAATTAGGCATCGCCAAACAGCTGGTATACGGGGACGATGGAAGAGTGAGATCTGTGTTTGTAAGATCACCTGAAGGACAGCTCAATCATCATTCAATCAAGCATTTATACCCTCTGGAGTTATCACTCACACACAGCGGATCATCTCAATCTTCGACATCATCAAGCACTGTAGATGTGAGTCAACCTTCATCGGTTCCTTCAACTACTATCACATCTTCAAAACGACCTTCCATCTTATCAATTCAAAATTCAAGACCAAGTCGAAAAGCAGCTATAGCCACAAGAGCCAGATTCAAAGATAATGATTCGTTGGATTCTGACTCTGATTAAAATTTTAAATTTTATATTTCAAAATTCATATATCATCTAACTGGTAGGAGATACCCTCTTCTGATTGAGGATGCTCCTGAATTATAAATATGTAAATAATTTGTAAATTCTTTTTTTTCTTTCTTTTTTGATGCCTCCTCTAGGCATAATTGGTGGTATCCCCTCGGAGTATTTAAAAACTGTAGAAAGGTGTCGCCTGGTAGTTGGTTGTTTCGTGATATAGCTCAACCTGAGTGAACAATAGAAGGTTGCCAGGACTAAATCAAGCAGTCAACATTTATTTTTGTTTAAGTCATCATTTAATTTTGAACAAGTTGGTCATCATTAGTTCTTGATTTAGTCAGTCGTTATTTTGATCAAAGAAGTCATTATTTATATCATTGTGTCTATTTCTGAACAGTTAAATTATTTACTGTTCAGGAATAATCAATATTGATAGTTCCAATAGGTAACAGACTTGCTAAAACTATCCCATCAACTTATCTAGTAGAGTGTAAAATTTAAACCTTTTAAATCCTTAGGAATATTGTCTGCTTTGTGCATTATGTATATTTTCATCCATTTTCATATCGTATTATTAATCCTGCAGGTTTTATTAGTTATAAGTGTAACTTGGTTTATAACCAACAAGGAAAAGGTTGTATATCACCAATGGGATTGTCTTCAGATAAGGGCAACGATACAACATTGTGCCACTTATCTGGCGTCAGCCTGCATTCACTATTAACTTATATATACGAGTTCTACATCTATCTACGATCAATATTCAGTGACTACCATCGAGTCTAAGGAAAAAAATCCTAAATCAACCGTTCTAAAGGATATCCTTTCGATTATCAAGCTTACCGCTGGAAATCTTCTTACTCTGATGACTTAAAAGACGAGAGGTAATATTTCTTTCAAGACGACAAGAAATTGTATTCTTCCAGATTGTGGTAAAAGTATATTCCTTAAAATTTCCAGCACAGGCGACATTCAGTATTTATTTCAATATTTAATCATTAATCAATAATTTAAAATAAGACTGTTTTATCTGTTATCTAAGACTTTCTTTTGTAACACTACTACAGGAAGGGGAGAAATAAATTTGCAAAGCTCATCCTGAAAATTAACATCTTAGACAATATTCATTGACAAGAGTGTATCAGATTGTCATTTGTCGATGATAACATTTTGAAGAATTTCAGTATTTACCTTAACCTAAAGCTTTAAAATAACCAAAAATAAATAGGTTAAAACTTGTTTCACAATGATATCTTTGGATTAATCTTCACAATATATATATATATATATATATATATATATATATATAATATATATATATATTATATATAATAATATAATATATATATATATATTATATATATATATATATTATATTATATATATATATATTAATATATATATTATATTATATATATATTAAATTTATATATATATATATATATATTATATATATATATATATATATATATATATATATATATATATATATATATATATATATATATATATATATATATATTTATGTCATAGAGAGCGGACGAGAAAACAGAGGAGAGAGGAAAATGAAAAAGTATACACGAAAGAATCATAGAAATGAAACTTAAACATCTGCAAGATTATTCAAGAAGAGAATGCTTTTGAGAAGAAATGTTTGCCAGGATTTAAATTGTGAACAAATACTTAAAAGTTTGATTTACTATTCGGAATTTTAATTATTGAAAAATTTAAACATTAAATTATTTTTGTATCAAACTGAGGTGGAGGAGCTGTAAATATTTTGGAAACGTTCCTTTTAGTAACTTATAATTATGAAAACTATATTTTTATATTAAGAAGAAAATTTAAAAGAAGAGAACAATAAATTAAAATCATTAAATTCTGGCAACAGTGAAGTTGGATTTCTCCAAAAAATCGAAACTTGAGAAACAAAATTTTCCGTCTGATCGTGAGGTGATTGAAAATAATGATAATAATGATAGTGGTAGTAGTGGATAATGGTGATCAGTGATAATTGGATAATAATTTAAGTTAAAATATTGTGAATAGTGATGAACAATAGTGAAATATAGTTAAATTTGTTTGAAATATAGTGTATAGATTAATAATAATAATAATAATATAATAATAATAATAATGATAATGATAATGATAATGATAATGTAATGATAGTGATAATGATAATGAATATGATATAATAATAATAATAACTATATAATAATAATAATAATAATATAATAATAGTGATGATGACAGTAATAATAATGTAAATAATAGTGATATTTATAATATATATATATATATATATATATATATATATAATATATATATATATATATATATATATATATATATATATATTATATATATATATATATATAATATATATATATATATATATATATATATAATAATATCTATATATATATAATATATAATATATATTATATAATTTTTTATTAGTTTTTAATATATTATTAATAGTGATTAATAAATTCTGTGGTTTTCTATGTACCCTTGTATTTTTATTTAAGAATAAATTATGTATGTGTGTGTATATGCTTTTTTTTGTTATTTATATATTTATTTTATACTAAAAGCCACCCGGTAGCT
>JABUQX010094216.1:35000-36494 GCA_015478945.1 Trachelipus rathkii
AAATATTCAAAATACTGTTCGAGTAATCAAGAACTAATGATGATAAACTTTGTTCAAAAATTAAATGATGACGTAAACAAAAAATAAATGTTGATGCTTGAGTTTAGTACAGTCAACCTTCTATGTTCACTTCAGGTTGACTATATCAGCGAACAACCAACTACCAGGCGACACCTTTCTACATGTTTTTAATACTCGAGGGATACACCAATTATGCTAGAGGAGGCATCAAAAAAGAAAGAAAAAAAAGAATTTACAAATTATTTACATATTTATAATTCAGGAGCATCCTCAATCAGAAGAGGGTATCTCCTACCAGTTAGATGATATATGAATGTGAATTTAAAAACAAAAGACTCTTAATCAGAGTCTGAATCTGAAGAGCCGCTCTCCTGGAACCTGACTCTTGCTGCGATGGCCGCTTTACGATCTTGAATACTGATTTGAAAACGGAATTGATGATGAGATAGATTTTGATGGAATAGAAGATCGGTTCACATCAACAACGTTAGATAATGTTGTTGATGGAGAGCTCGCGAATAGAGTTGACCCACTATGAGTGATTGACAATTCCAAATTGTACAGATGCTTAATTGAATGATGATTAAACTGTCCCCCTGAAGATTTTATAAATACAGAACGAACTCTGCCATCGTCTCGGTGAACCAGTTGTTTGACTATTCCCAACTGCCAGAAAGATTTTTCTTTGACCAGGCTTCGAACGAGGACAACACCGTTCACTTTGATCAAATTATTTCATTTGGTTTGATAGAGGTCTGTGCTTATCTCTCGTAGACTAAGTAGATATTTCTCGCACCAAAGAATTCGAAGTTCTTCAAAAAGATAAGAGGATTTTTCCAACGACTTAAATAAAGCATCTCTCGAAGGAGTCATGTTTGTATTTTTATTTGGGCTCACGTCTCTTCTCCATACCATCTTTCTTTTCAAATGGGGATTCAGGAAATAATTTGGAGTCAGATGAATTACATCGAGAACACTTGATGTGTAGGTTAGAGGTCTGGAGTTGATTGCGTCTGCAATGTCTGAAGCTATAGTAATGAATTGAAAATATTCTACTGAAGATCGACCTATAGTCTTTACCAGACAATATTTCATAGCTATCAATGACCTCTCCCACAAACTTTCAGTTCAAGGACTGTAAAGTGGAATCGTCCGATGTACTATCTGGTTCTTACGAAGAAGCTCATGCCGGTTTTCTGATATGCAAATGATTCAAATGGTCGACACCTTGACAATGCACCTTGAATTGTCGCTATACACAATGTCAGGAATACCGAAACGATTGACGTAACGTTGAAACAGTTGCTCAAAGGAAGCCGAGGACATGTCTGGAATCAGATCCAAATACACAGCCCGTACATTCAGGCATTTATATATTACTATATATATATATATATATATATATATTATATATATATATATATATATATTTTATATATATATATATATATATATATATATATATAAAAATTA
>JABUQX010094217.1:10000-20725 GCA_015478945.1 Trachelipus rathkii
GGTTAGGAAAGACAGCAGATGCACCCACACCGTTCCCTGTTTTAGAGCTGTCCACCGTGAACTGCGGAATGAGACAGGAATTATGCCTTTAACAAGGTATCAGGGTGGCTAGATTTGGAGAGAGAGAGAGAGAGAAGAGAGAGAGAGAGAGAGAGAGAGAGAGAGAGAGAGAGAGAGAGAGAGAGAGAGAGAGAGAGAGAGAGGAGAGAGGGAGGGGCACAGGCAAGATGGTGGAGTAGGTAACAACCAAGGTGTATACCCTTAGTCATAAGAGAACGGCAGCACCTTTTGCAAAGGGATGTTAAGGAAGTTAAGAATGTTATAAACTGTGTTTGCAAATGGCCAGTAAGGAGGATTCTGAGGTATCTCTCGCAGAATCGGTGTTAGAGCAGATGGTATTGGGGTTTGAAAGCGAAGATAACTTGTGCACTTTGAAGAGAGTGGCATTACATCGGATTCAACTTCAAGGCTCAAGTGGAGATACGGATCGCCTCGTTTTGGATGGGATTTAACAGGTGTAGTAGATTTGGGGAAGCCTGACCATATACTACGCAGCCATAGTTCAGCTTCGATCGGATTAGGGCGGTGTGGAGACGTAAAAGGGACTTGCGATCAGTACCTCAAGATTTTGAGGCGAGATGACGTAATAGGTCAAGCACGAGATGACAAGTCGTTTTCAGGAGTTTAATGTGCGGTGCGTATGTTAGGTGGTCATCTAGAATGAGGCCTAGAAATTTGACTTGTGAGTTACAGGAATGGGTGAACCATATAAGGTTAGGTTCGCGGGAGGAAGGTGACAGGTTCTTCGACTCCCTTTTTTCCTAAATAGTACTGCTGAGATTTTGGTGGGTGAGAAATGGAAGCCATGGGAATTACCCAATTGTTAAATATTCTGAATAGCTACCTGAAGTTGCCTTTCAAGTAATGGTAGCCTGGCACCTGCAACATATAACGCAAGGTCATCAACATAGAGAAAATTTGACCGTCAAATGAATAAAAGTCATTGGGATAGAATGTCATTGAAACCGAGAGCAAATGGTAATACACTTAGACACTGCCCTGCGGAACACCTTCATCTAGAGTAAAATGGTGTGAAAGAACAAAATAGCACCAAACCTGAGTGGATCTATTTGACAGAAGGAATTTAATAGAAAGAGGGAACTGTCCTCGGAAACCGAGCGAGGAGAGTTTATGGAGAACCCCAGTTTCTCCAAGTTGTGTCATAAGCTTTTTCAATGCCAAAAAAGACACCAAGAACCATCCTACGAGTTGAGAGGGCTTCCCGAATGTCATTATCCAGTTTTAACAAGGGGTCCGTGGTCGAACGATTTTTGCGGAAACCAAACTGGAAGTTTGAAAAAGCCTGGCGATTCTACAGAATCGGGAGAAGGAGGCCTGAAACCATTTTCTCCATTGATTTACAAGTATGACAGATCAGCGAAATTGGTCTTTGGTTGTCCGCCAACTTTGGATCTTCCCGGGTTTGGGAATAGGGATTGCAAAAGCTGTAGTCCAAATAGATGGGAAATAAGATTTGATCCAGATACTGCTATAAAGATCCAGCAAAAACGCTGATGCAGAAGGGTGAATATAGCGAAGCATTATGTAAGAAATTATGTCTGGGCCAAGGTCACGGTCTTTCCTACTCGCTAGTGCAGTTTGATACTCTGCAAGCGTGAAAAGAAGGTTATAGATATGATCTTCCCCTTTCGCTGTTGGAAAGTCAGGCGATGCAGTGTTAATTCTCAATTTTTGAAAGGTTTCAGGATTGCAAAAAGTGCGCGAGCAAAGCTGGCAAAGCTATAAACCTAATACATCTACAGCATTTGAACGAGATCGTATGCTTATATCCAGGCGTAAAACGAGACTGTGGGTGAAGAGGAGTTTTTGGAGAGGCAAAATATTTTCTGTGAAATCTTCCACACTGAAAAAAGGGGAGTTGTGGAATTAACAGTCGAAGTATACGTTCGAAAGTAGTGTTTGCGTGTTTGGCGATTATTTCGGCGAAATTTCGCCGAAGCTGCTTTAAATAATCATGTTTGAGATGATGCTGGTAGAAATTTTTTTTCTCCCGGTTAGCTTGTGCACACTCTTGTGATTAAAAAAGGTTTGCCAAGATAGCGGGATGCAAGCTTCAGCTGCCGTGATGATAACTTGCTGGAAGAAGATAAAGGAATCATCAACAGTCGAAACAGCTTATTTATTGAAAGGAGAAGTGGGATAGCTGTAGCCCGATGAAAAGGAACCCACTCCGCTCTGTCATAACGTCAATATATATATATATATATATATATATATATATATATATATATATATATATATATATATATATATATATATATATATATATATATATATATAAATATATATATATCACCCCTACCCCATGATTTTATTTTTTTTTTGGGGGGGGGGTTTAGTACCTACCGAAGTATGGTCTTGGTCAAGGGAAATTGTGTTACGTGCATTTCCTAACCAATTGGATTAGAATGCAAAGATTATCTAGGCTTGATAGCAAGCCCTGCTTCGGCTCAACGCATTTGGAAATTCTAGCCACAGTGGATTTGTATGTTATAATAGATTGTTATGTTGTATGTGTTGACTATGTTTTTAGTGATGCGTGAGTATTGAGATTAGTGTAATTTACAATGAAGTAAAATGTAATTAAATATTACAGAAAATCTCCTACTGAAGGCAATTTGTGTCCGTTCAGGTAGTCAGACCGAGGTTTGAATTCTCGTTCTCGCGAGAGGAAATTACGATCTTTATACGAATATATATATATATATATATATATATATATATAATAACATATATATATGTATAGTATAACTATATGATAGTAATACTAATAATATGTATATATATATATGTAATAATATACATATATATATATATATATAATATATATATAAATATATATATATACATATATATATATATCTCATATTATATATATATTATATATCATATATATATATATATATATATAATATATATATATATCATAATAATAATATATATATATATCGATATTAGAGAGAGAGAGAGAGATAAAAAATTTGAGTCATGAAAAAGCTTTAAATTATGTTTTGCAAATTATTTCGAATATTTCAGCATAGCACTTTTAAATTCTAAATTCATTCGAACTCGTTTTCAGCAACACAAATTTCTAATTCTTTTTGAAGCATCATCAATACTAAGAACTAATGTTTCTATATGCATATCCGATTGCTTCCATTAGAGTTAGAATTTCTATATCTATGACCGATAAATATAGTTGCAGAGTGCTAATGAAAGTAAACTTAAAAATTCATGAATCTCTCTCTCTCGACAATTTGAAACTATTCAAATGGACCTACTAATGTTTTCATTTAAATTATAAAATAATGGGGCAATGGACCTTCTAGGTGAAACTAATTTCTAAGAGAGGATCGTATTGACGCATGGTTGGTTGAAATTTAGATTAACAGATGTCAAACTTTTCTTGTCACAGAAACCTTTATTAGTAAAATTATAAAGGACCTAAAAAGAGCTATTTATTGTTTAAGTGAAAATAGATTCGATATATATATATACATATATATATATATATATATAATAATAACAAATATATATATATATATATATATATACTATATATATATATACTACACTATATATATATATATATATATATATATATATATATATATATATATATATATATATATATATATATATATATATATATATATATATATATATATATTTATATATATATATATATATATATAATATATATATATATATCTATATATATATATATATATATAGTTGATATTTGACTAGAGCGACAACTATCATCGGTCATATCTCTAAAAGCCACAATAGCTGGGGAAAGGAATACATTGATTGAATCTGGCAAAATTTTATTGGAAACTGTAAAAATAGAAAAAAAAAAAAAAATGAAAAAATGAAAAAATGAAATAAAATAGCTATAGCGAAAAGGAATACATTTTTGGAATCCTTGTAACATTTTAGTTAGGAAAATGTAAAAAAAAAAAAAAAATAAATAAATAAATAAAATAAATATTGGCTATTTTTTTTTTAGGAGCAGGGGACATAATATATATATATATTATTTGTAAAGGTATTACACGGCAATGTAGGGGGCTCGAGCCGACGGGGAAACAGGGGGGGACGTTTCCATACCCCGTAGGCAAGGGGCGGGAGGAACCCACGACACTAAATACCAAAAGTAGAGAGTTTCGGAAACCCTCGGGGCGAGATTGATACCGTAGTTCCCCGGAAGGCCGAGACCCCGCACCTGCAAACGGTGCGGTAAAACCTTGGGGTATTCTTTATTAAAAAAAAAAAAAGCAAAATTTAATAGAAAGTCTATTTATTTTAACGAGTAACCAATAAAAGGTCTCTAAATAGGCTCTCTAATCATATTACTATAATTATTAACAATAATATTTTTTATTTTTTTATTTTTTTTACATTTTCCTATGTAAATTTTACCAGGATTCCAAAAATGTATTCCTTTTCGCTGTAGCTATTGTAGTTTTTGAGATATATTTTCTTTTTCTTTTTTTTACATTTTCGCCCTAAAATTGTGCAGCATATTCAAGCTTGTATTTCCCTTTTTCTGCATGCTATTCATCAGTTTTGGTCATAGTTGAATGTGATAAGTTGTCATCAAACCAATTATCTCATGTATATATATAACAACCTTATATATATATATATATATATATATATATATATATATATATATATATATATATATATATATATATATATATATATACTATATATATATATATATATATATATATATATATATACATACCTTTTATGTATATATCTATATGTCCCATCTCTGTATATATATATATATATATATATCAAGTTAGGAGGCCTTAGTTAATAATAAACTGCAAATATATCAAAGTTCTTAATAAATTTTCACATAATAAAATGGTCTTCTGGATGTTTAGAACGTTAGCTTTCGATCCTTACTGAATTACTGGATCCTCTTTCAGACGCTGTGAATTGAAGACTAAATGAAATATTTAAATAAAGATTGTTATGTTAAAAAAGTTAAAATAATTAAAATCAGATTTAGTTAAACTTAGTTTTGATTTTTTTGAAAAAAGGTGTGGTGTTCAAAATTTTGTTTAAGGTGGGGTCTAGAGTGTGTTCACCTTGTTGTTTGTTAAAATTGGGAAAGTTTTTAATACAAAGGGATTCAATGAGTTTACGTTGGGTGGGGTCAAGTACTTGTAAAATGGGTGTCATGCTATTAATGTTGATGTTGTGATTGAATTGGGTTCTGTGTAGTGTGAGTGCCGAGTTTTGTGAGTCAGAAGTGAGGTCATGTTTGTGTTGGTATTTGCGTCTAGTAAAATCATTAGTTTCGCCAATATAAGAGGAGGTACAGTTAAAACAAGGAATTTTATATACACATTGGGAAATGTTATTGAAAGTGTGAGTTGGAGGTTTAAAAATACGTTTTAGAGAAGATGTGCTGGAGGTGGTTAGTCTAAGAGATGTAGGTAAGGATTTAATGATTTTGATATGAGGGGTATGAGGGATGGGTAAATAAGAAAAAGTGTTAATGGGGGGAGTGGTAGGGGGGTTATAAAATTTCTTTTTTGCTTGTTTGAGTGAGTGAGATATTATGTTTTTAGGGTATGAGAGTTTGGTGAAAGTGTTAAAAATATAGTTGAATTCAGTTTGTAGGAAAGGAGGAGAGCAAATTCAGCCCTCCGAATTTGCTCTCCTCCTTTCCTACAAAATGAATTCAATAGTGCTGGCTTTTTCCTCTTTCGCCTAAAAACTTATATGTCCTGCTCAACAACAAAAAATTGCCTCTCCATTAACACATCCGCCTCTTATCAAATCATTAAATCACATCTTGATATACCTTCCACCGCCTCTTTGTCAATGAGCCACATTCGGACACCGCTCCCACATGACCAGCGATAAAGCAGTTGCGACCTTTTGAGCATACATTGTTCCTGGGGTATTTTGCACCTTCCCTTGACGTTGATTTTTACCTGCCCTTGACCTTTTTGACCTTTACCCTTTTTGGGCTTGACCTTTTTTGAGCTCGAATTTTTACCTGACCTTGACCTTTTGGGCCTTTACTTTTAGGGACTTTACCTTTTTCCAGCCAACCTTGGTATTCCATGCGGTCATTTTGGCCACAGTGCCATTTTAACAACCCTAATTTTTGGCAACCTAATTTTTGGCAGCCTAATTTTTTTTAACAACCTAATTTTTCAGCAACCCTAATTTTTGCAACCCTTCTTCGGGCATCTAATTTTTAGCAACCTTCGAAGAAGGGTTGCCAAACGGTTGCGTGTTTAACCGTTGTACAATCACCTTTTTGCCCACGGTAATTTTTGGCTACCCTTTGGTCTGCCATGGGTCAATTTTGCTGGTAATTTTTGGCCCTGCACCCAGGAACCAGCACGATGTCTTTACCTTATTTTGACCAGCGATATTTCCGGTCTTGACCTTGCCCGGATGCCCTAGCTAACCTAACCTAGCCTAGCCTAGCCTAACCTAACTGCCTAACCTAACCTTACCTAACCTGACCTAACCTAACCTAACCTAACCTAGCACAACACCTAGCCACAACTAACCTCACCTAACTAACCTAACCCCACCAACTAACTAGCTAACTTCATTACCTCAACCTAACCTAACCTAACCTAACCTAACCTACCTAACTGACCTAACCTAACCTAACCTAACCTAACCTCACCTAACATAACTAACCTAACCCTAGCGCCCTAACCTAACCTAGCTAACTCTCTTCTTCAACTTCACACTTTCACCCAGCCTACACACCCATCTTGGGCTCAATCGGGTAGCTTTGATGCCCTAGCCTTTGGTAGGGATCTGTGCACTTAACATGAGGTCATGTAGGTACCTGACCTGTATGGATCTATCCTAACTTATTTCCATCCACGCACACACACACACACACTGTACACACACACACACACACTTACACTTATACATGTTACTTTATGTGCCACATTTATAGACACTTACTTACATTTACGGTTAATCACCGTAGGAGTATCTAGTATTCCCTCATGGTATTTCTATAGGTATTAGATGAGTGCCAGGTGAGTGCCAAAGTGATGTCAATGAGTGCCAATGGTACCAAGTGAGTGCCAATAGGTACAAGGGGTGCCACTTGGTGTCAGAGCAGGTGCACATGGTGCCAAGTGAATTTGCCACTTTTCAAACCTTTTCTAGCCTCCCTGACATTAGGCTAGCCCTAATAACTGGGTGTCCTAGGTAATAGGTATGAGAATAGTTGGGTGTATATTCAGCTGTAGGATGCTTCCTACTATGAGTTAGTCTTTTCTATCACTTATAGCCTATATATACACATACCTACACACATACACTATGACATACACCCACATTCACTATGACACTTATTCACACTATGACACTTATAGCTTGCCACACTCTCCATGATACTTACCTGCCCTTATACACTTACCTCACTACGAAACACTTACGTTTACACTCACACACTTGATATTTTGATACCTCAACGTTGATTACCTCAACTTTGATACCTCAACCTTGCTACCTCAGCATTAATGCCTCAACTTTGATGCCCACTTAGCTTTGGTGGATCATCTTTGATGACTCATCTTTAATGGCGTCATCTTTGATACCATCTAATGTTGATGATTCATCTTTGATGAAATCCTTTGATGTGATCTCTACCACATCATAGAACAGAGCTAATATTGATGTCTTCCCCTAGTTCATAAGCGTACCATCAGGGCGCCGCGCCGCCTCCGCGCGAGCTGACAACCGCAACGCAGGTGCGTCCCGCCACCGCCCGCCGCGCGCGTGCGCCGCAGGTACCCATTGTTTCGTTGCCCGCCGCGTGCCCGCAGGCTTTACGTTCCGCTGCCGCGTGCCTACGCAGCTTTAAATATCACAGATCAAATATATATATTGTGGTCATTCATTTTTTATTTCTTAACTTGTTTTCAAAAGAGCTGCTCAAGACCTCTATGAGTCATTCATTTTTATTTCCTACTTAAATATTTTTATTAAAAACATTTTAGCGAACCTAAAAACTGTAACTCATTACAGCCATCTTTTATATTTTTATAATACTTTTGTTTTTAAAAATTGTAACATAGAAAGAACCAAGTGTCTGATATAAACATTTTACTACAATTGTACGAAATTTTATTTAAAAACAGTAAATCAGCAAAGCAGTAAATCAGTAAATCAATAGAGTTGTTACCTAACACCTAGGAAGGATGACTGTGCTTTTGTTTACTGCTTTACTGTTTAACTCATGTTTTACTGCTTTAACTCATGTTTACTGCTTTAACTTATATGTTTTACTGCTTTAACTCACATGTTTTAACATTTTCACATACCTTAAAGCAGTAAATCAGTAAATCAATAGAAGGTGTTACCTAACACCTAGGTGGGATTAGTATGCTTTTGTTTTACTACTGCTTTGGCACTCATGTTTGCAACTTTTCTTTCTGCTTACTGCTTTAACATATGTTTTACTGTTTTAACTCACATATTTATTAACATTACATACCTTAAACGTAAATCAGTAAATTAATAAATTACCTAACACCAAGGGGATTAGTATGCTTTTGTTTTACTGCTTTACTGCTTTAACTCATGTTTTACTGCTTTAACTCATGTTTTACTGCTTTAACTCATATGTTTTACTGCTTTAACTCATATATTTATTAACATTATGTTTTCTTTTATATTTTTTATTTTGTTTTAATACTTTTTATTTATTTTATTATTATTTTTATTTATTTTTATTATTATTTTTATTATTTTATTTTATTTTTATTATTATACTTAGTGTTATTTACTTCATGCCTATTGTTATTATCATTTAACACACACACACACACACACACACACACACACACACACACACACACACACACACACACACACACACACACTCACTTATATATATAACGTATATTCCATATGCATATGCACATACTTTCACTATCACACTTATATTAACCATAGACACTTACATTTACACTTATACACACATTCACTATGACACTTATACACACATTCACTATGACACTTACATTTACCCATAGACACTTACATTTTCACTTACACACACACACACACACACACACACACAGATTTACACACACTCACACAGATTTACTTACACTCACACAGATTTACTTTACTCACACACACAGTTGCTTACATTTGGTGAACACTCAAACAGATTTTACACTCAGATATACCGTTTACTTACACATAGTTACTTACACTCCACGTTGCCACACCACAGATTTACTTACACTCACACACACACACAGATTTACTTACACTCACACAGATTTACTTACACTCACACAGATTTACTTACACTCACACACAGATTTACTTACACTCACACACAGATTTACTTACACATATAACGTATAATTTATTAAAACATTTTATGTTTTTTTTAAATACAATTTATTTATATTACTCATTCAAATATCACTAACATTATTTCGAAAGTTTCTTAAAACTTCTATAATAAATCAATCATTATCTTTGAACAAAGAAATTATTATTAACTGTTAATACTTTTTGTTTATAAATTTTATAACTATCAAGTTTTAAAATAACTTTTACTAAAATTTTATGAAATTTTATTAAAAACATATATTTTACGTACCTTAAAGCAATAAATCAGTAAATCCTAAGTAAAAGGTCAAGCCCTAGCACCCCCTCTACAGCTATGCCGTTATGTTCTATTGTTTACTGCTTTACATCTTTTGCCATGTAATAAGTATAAAAATAACAAATAAGTTCTTCTATGCTAACATAACATGTATTTTATTAAAATCTTTCTAAGCTCTTATTTAAAAATAACAATTATTCACTTACATTTATATTATTCGCTCGATGTTAACAAAAATATTTCAAAGTTTTTAAATAATTCGGATTTTCTTTGTATTATTATTATTGTCTATGTACATTGACAATCCATCACGAGAAAACACAACAACCACCTCCACAGATACGAGCATTGCTCTCTCTACTGTAAAATGTGTTGTGGATGTCACTTTGTATCCGGGACGTTTAGACCTAATTCCAGGTCAAAAATATATTTCAAACTGACCTTTTCTGTAAAATGTGGTGATAACCACGTTAGGCCTAAATTTAGGCTTAAATTTAGGATAAGCCTTTTTGTATCCTAGACTGATTTAAGCCTAATACCAGATCAAGGTAATTCCAGTATAGACAGAATCGAGAATCATTGTTATTATTATTTTTATAAATATATTTCAAACTGAAACATGTTGGATCGGTAAGATCCTTTAAGCAGGTAAGAAGGAAATGTTTACCTTTCTTGTGAGTGGACGGAGTAATCCTTATCTCTATATGACCTCGTATGTGATTGGTCGAGAATTATTTTATCGCTTTTTTGGTTTTACGTATGTAAAAACATGTTTTTTCATATCCTGAACCTGGGGCTCGTTTATTTAAACTCTTAACATACATGTAAATATTTATTTAAGAAAGTAAAAATAAGGATAATAAAAACTTTACTATATAATTAGAAATTTAATAATCATTATCTTACAGTAATTTATATATATATATATATATATATATATATATATAGCCATATATATATATATATATGTATATACCTATATATACTCTATATATATA